>JNBS01000239.1:0-55374 GCA_002081575.1 Thraustotheca clavata | reverse complement strand
TTACCTGCAGTAGTACCTCCATGTACATCAATTCAAGGTCCTCCCGTCACACAATTATTACGAGAAACTATCCATCTTCCACCGATTGAACACTCGTCACGTCCTGAAATTGATGAAGAAGATTCTGTTGATGAAGATGAACTCAACTCGTTTCTTAGCTGGACAGATCAATTAGGGAATGATGCAGATTTCGATACATTCCTCAACTCATAACATATATATATATAAAAATCACTTCATTTTGAACGTGCAATCTTTGCCGGTCTGTCTTGTTCTTCATCGTCTCCATCTCTTTTTCCTGTGCTCTATTGATTCATTTCATCTTTACATAATCCAATCTACTCTTGTCATACCTTACTATCTGTATTTCGATAAAATAGCCTCAGCAATGCTTGCAATGGTTCTCCAGCGATAACTACACATCGTATTTATACTTTATATGCTTTCTTTCTGTACCTTGTGGTGCTTCTCCATTATGAGTTGCCGTGTACGTGTCGGGGGTTCGGATCTACGTCATTTTAGCACCATTTTCAGTTGAAATCACGTACCATGGGCCCGCCCCTCTCTCTCCTAGAGAAATGAGCCTCGTCCAGCGATGGCCACGCCGTCTTGTGCCCTAGCGTCGGGCTGTTCTGCGGCGTCTCTGGGCACTGCATCCCCTCTTCCGAATCTACTTGTTCATGTTTCTCCCACCAATCACATTCACAATATGATCACAGGTGCTTCATCAAGCAAGACAACAACCATATAAGCTCTTGTTATAAACAATAGAAGTGTGTCTTTTACTCTTACTTGGTTCTACATTCTCTTCTTCATCATGTAGTCTGCGTAGAGTATTAATATCCTCACAAGAGTGAAAATATGGTCAAAGTTGTAATTCGGAGCTGTTCGACGAAGACAATGAGCATTCAAGCTCTTCTTACAGGCAATTTACGTGCGCCTTTCACTCTTTCATTGCTCTACAGCGTCTTCGTATATCGTGTAGCGTGCGTAGAATATTAATATGGTCACAAGGTTGTAATTCGAAGGTAATCACGAAGACAATGAACATTCAAGCTCTTCTTTCGGGCAATTGACGTGTGCATTTCACTCTTACTTGGCTTTATAGTGTCTTCTTCATCGTGTAGTCTGCGTAGAGTGCTTATATGATCACAAAAAGTGTAAAGATATTCAATGTTGTGGTGTTCAGCTTGATCGACGAAGATAAAAAGCTTCCAAGCTCTTGTTATAGACAATAAACGTATGTCTATCGCTCTTTCGTGGCTCTAGATAGTCTGGTTGATCGTGTAGTATGCGTAGAGAGTTAATACCATCAAAGGTGGAGCGTAATATGATCAAACATGCGATGCAGAGCTTGATCTGCGAAGTGGACGAGTATTTGAGTTCTTGCTATAGACAACAGACGTGTGTCTTTCATTCTTGCTTGGCTCTAAACTTTCTTCGTGATCGTGTAGCGTGCGTAGAGTATTATGACGACGATTGACAAGTTTATGAGCTTGTAGATGAAGCTTTACGAGACCTTTAATACCAACAACAAACTTGACACTATGCTCTGAAGCATCAGTAGCATCACGTACAAGCGGTTCTTTGGGTAATATATCAGGATGAGGCACTTGAAAGGAATCGGGCAATGTCTTGGTGAAAATTGCAATGTTTATTGGTGTCATGGATGTTGGAATTGCTGCAGGAAGCTCAGGACGGGATGGATGATGTGATTTAACCCATGGCACCGTGTATACAACGTTAAGATGTGCGCTAGTACTTGGATGTAGTGTTGGAGATGATAAAATCGATGTGGTGTGTAAAGGTGGCAATGGTAAAGCTGCTTCATCCGAGTCTTCACGATGGTAAAATGTAGTGGAATGAGATGACGAAGATGATGTTGTGTACTCGGAAAGCTTGGTTAAATAGGAAATGACATTGGCAGAACTTGGATGCTGAAGAGGAGGAAGATGAAAATCATCAAAATCCACTGCACAAACATTGGAAATAATTGAAAAGCAAAGAGTACCAACACCAGGCCAAGCACGATCTTCAAGTACATCTGCAATTTCAAGAACACAAGCTAAAAGTCCATCATGAAGACACCTTTCGACATGCTCTTTGTTGCGAGTTAAATCTGTGAGAGATTCTAAACAATTTATTCGGATTTGATCATCATCACTATTGTTTAAAAGATCAACAATCGATGCTACAACACCAAGCTCAAGCATTATCTAGCACTATATGAACCATTGCCATTGAATATGAATGTACCTTTTGATTGCCTGGTGGAGTCACAATTTTTCGAATTGCTGCAGATACAATGTGTTGGACAAAAAGCTTGGTGATATCTTGAGGCATGCTAAATGCTTTTGAAAATATACGTGCAAAGTCAATCAAAACAACACCACCGTTGTCTGCTACCATACGTGTTGTGTTGACTTTACCAAGAGCTAAATTGCAAATAGCAAGTACACACCAGAGTTGATCAACAGGGGCTAAAGCTTCAATGTTGTGTAAGGTTTCAAGTAAATTAGTTGCACCAGTGGTGACTAGATTAGCTAAAGCTTCATCATCACCTACACAAGTCAAATTGTGTAATACACCAATGCAAAGGTTCTAGCATCAACTTAATTGTTATTAGTTTGGCTAAAGTGTACCTGTAGATCAACTGATTCAGCTACGTCATTTAAACAATTTTGAATAAAGCCATGAGCACCACCTTTGATAAGATCATGTAGAAATGAACTTTCACATGATACATTGTACAAAATTTGAAGACATAAATTAGTTCGTAAAGCACAAGTTTCAATAGCTTCATCTCCAGTAAAGGGAAGTTGGTAAGATGTGTAAAGAATTGAAATTGTATCTAAAGCACTCATATGCTTACGAGAGATTTCGTGGGATGAAATTGCACAGAGAGCAACTAAACTTTGCATTGCTATGCTTACATCAGAAAGAATTGATTGTATCCATGGTAATAAACCATTGCGAACATTATCAACTCGACATTTTTCATCAATTCGAGTGATCTTTAATAAAGCCACTGTCGCTGCATGCCAAATTGGAGTGGATTTATGTTCGACTAGTGTTCGTAAGAGCCTTATAATCCCTTCGTTTACAAGTATTGTACATGCCTACAAAATAAATCAAGCCATAATTCCACTTGTGTATTTCAACCTTGTCATTATTAACCAAGTTCACAATTGCTTGTAGTGCTACTACAATTGTATTTGTATCCCCGGACTCAACAAGATGTACAAGGGCACGAGGAACACCAGCTTCAATCATCTTCAATGGATATGCAATGGATGTATTGCAAAAACATGTAGCACATACTAGCTTCGTTTCTGGAAGAGATAAAGTTGATAAAGAGCTACACAGAACTATGTCAACTATAACATTGATAAAAAATACCTGAGAGCCCAGAAAACTCCATGATCAACCATAGCTTTTGTACAGCGTTTGGATTGAATGCAAAGACAATTTGATATAATTTGAACGCACACCGTCTTAATTTTATCACTTTTAGATGCAACAAGTGCCATTATCATGACTGCAGCTATAGCGCCTTGATCAACCAGCTTAGTTTCGACATTTAAACCAACAAAAGACGATATCCGACAAAATGTCATAATACAAAGATGTTTAACATGGTCACTAGAAGCTCGACTTAGCTGAATTAATACTGGAATTGCTCCTTCGCGTAAAATTCGATCAACTGCTTCTGATGATTCGGTGAGGCAATACAAGATATGAGCACAATTTGCCATGATAAAATCATCAGCAGAATTACACATTCGTTCAAGGCACAAAACACACCCAGTTTTCAATAGTAAATCAAGATTCTTTGGTGCAGTGGTCAAATGTGTTAATAGAGACACACATGAGCGAAGAGCATTCATATCATGGTTAGTTTTAAGTACATATAAAGCTTTTAATAATGCCTTGACTTCATCTGCACCTTGAGGAAAATAATCTTCTTCCATTGAAAAATTTAACATCCTAATATTCACATGATATAATAACTTTGAAGAAATAGCTTACGTATCTAAAGCTGCTTGTCGTATTGAGGATGCTGTATTTGGAATTGCTGCTGCAACAAAATCAAAGAAACCAGCTTGAACCATAGCTAATCGACAATCGGGATTACATGATAAACGATAAAGTAATGGCATTAAAGCAGCAACAATGGCTTTATTTGCTTGGGTCTTGGATAAATTTGTGACAACAAGAAATTTAAGTGCTAAGACTAAACCAACTTGTGGGTCACAAAGTAATGGCTGAAGGCTGTCATTGCAAGATAAATTAAATAATGCTGAGATCGCGAATATGACTATAGCATCAAATGGTGATGCAGTAAGACCAACTAGATCATTAAGAATATATCCAAGGCATTCAGCAGCATTGTTTAAATGGAGATCAGACTGTAGAAAGCAACATACACAACTAATTCCATTGAGTTTAATTTCTTCATGACTGTGTCGGCTCATATTCATTAAGACTGGAATGACACCACTTTCAACAAGTGCAGGATAAATAGTCTTGCATGCACATAAATTGCGAAATACCCATGAAAATGCAAAATATCCAAATGGTGAACTTTTAGGAATACATGCAACAATAAATTTCATTTCATGAACCATTGCATCACGACATGCTTCATCCATTGATAGTTGATAAAGTATTGAACAAACAGTGTCTGGGATTTGATCGTTGTCTAAGCTTAAACAATCAACAATATATTGCACAAGATTATCTTGGACAATATGTAATCTTCCAGATTTTACCATCGATAGGGAAAAGAGTCCAAGTAATCCAATTTTGATAGCTTCATTTTCATACATTTGTGTCTCACGTTTTTGAAAATGCACTTTATGATAATGTATTAAAGGAAGAGCAAGAAATCGATGAACACTTTCGGCCATGAGAACTCCGTGAAAAGCTGTGTTTTGTGTCAGATTAAATAAAGCTTTTAGCAAGTATAAGGTAGATGTTGTAATGTGGTGAAGATGGTTGATAGACTTGCAAGCAGCAGAGATACTTTGAACAAATCCATCACTGTAATGTTTGAGCTGACTTGTGTTGTAGCTTAAATTAAAATATGCCAAGGCGACAATACGCTTTGTTTCAGTATTATGACTCTGAAACAATTTTGCTAGAATTCGATCAGCACCTTCATGCAACATTTTTTCTTCAAGAAATACTTCTTCAGTCAAGTGGCACAATACTGCAGCATAATCTTGTTTTAACTTTAATTGTAATGAAGCATTTTTAAAATCTACACAAAACATATTAAGAATCGACAATTCTAGTATGATACCATGTCTAATAATATGAGAGATAGTTTGAATAATCCCATTAAGCACCATTAATCGTCGAGTCGCGTGTACTTGTGATAGTCCATAAAAAGCTTTAGCACAATAAAGTTGTGTCTGAATATCAGGAATTTCCGTCAAATTAATCAATGCCAATATAATTCCATTGTCAAGCAAAGATTTAATCCCAGCATTATCTTCTTTGGCTGTAGTCGTATTCATATTTGTTGGTAATCGAGCAAATACCATTTTCTCAAATGTTTTTGCACATTGTCTTTTTTTTGCTCGATACGCAGCATCATGTACATGCAAATGACCAACATCATGTAATTTTGCATTTGCGTGATTTGATTTCGGATCAACATGTACAAGACTTTGTTTCGGTTTATCATTAATACGTATTCGTGAAAGATACACTAATCCATCAATACTTTCTGTTCTTGTGCCAAATACATCACCAGTATATTTTTTATGAAATACTTGTCCTGCTGCACGTGCTAATATAGCCGTCGGATCTTGAATTTTTGTAATTTCAATATCACAACTCGCATTACGTCTTTCTTTCTTTCGATCTGCTCCATTCTTTGCTTTAAATTCGTCTTCACATGCTTCATCCAACACAGTCTCATCATGATTAACCATGGCAGACATTTTGTACCACTAAGAATTCCACTAAGAATTCCAAACTAAATTTAAATGATAGGCGTTACATAAGTGCACATGTGACAAGTAGTTTAAATTTAAATTCGGAACTTCCTAATTAGGAAGTTGTAAATTTCCTATGGCCAAGTAGAAGATCGCGCAAGCACTTTTTGAGTGGATACATGAATGATATCATTATCAAATTTGCTTCATGACGTCCACATCGAATCTTCAGCTTGGCCTTGCAATCACAGCGGTAACTTTAGCGTGGGTGAGCACTGTTGGTGTTGTACTTAGTTTGTACATGCAAAAGACTGAAACCAAGGAAAAAAAGAAAAAAGTCCCTGCACGCTCTCGTGAAGCTTCGATCATGAACAAAAGTGATGCCAAAGTCATGGATAAACAACATTTAGTAGATGTACATATTGCTGAAATTCGTCCATTATTGCCACCTGCATGTTTGCTGGAAGAAATTCCAAGAACGGTACATATTGCACGCACTGTGAACAAAGGAAGGCAAAGTGTTGCCAATGTATTACGAAGAGTTGATGATCGTCTTGTTGTTGTTGTTGGACCATGTTCGATTCATGATGTAAAAGCAGCCAAAGAATATGGTATGAATGTCTTTATGAGGCTTAACTGATAAATTGATGTAGCTAAAAAACTTAAACCTTTGGTTGATAGCCTTGAAAAAGATTTGATTATTATCATGCGAGTTTACTTTGAAAAACCTCGTACAACTGTGGGCTGGAAGGGATTGATCAACGATCCTGATATTGATGGCTCGTTTAATATTAACAAAGGCCTTCGTATTGCCCGAGAACTTCTTGCTGATATCAATCACATGGGCATTCCGGTATATTTTCCTTTGATTTATTTACAATAATTCCTTTGGTAGGCTGGTTGTGAATTTCTTGATACTATTTCTCCTCAATTCTTTTGTGATTTGGTGAGCTGGGGTGCTATCGGTGCACGTACTACTGAATGTCAACTTCACCGGGAACTTACTTCAGGTTTATCTATGCCTATCGGGTTTAAGAATGGTACGGGTGGCTCTTTGCAATTAGCAGTGGATGCTGTTGTATCTGCTGCTCACCCCCATTGCTTTTTGGGTGTGAGTTCGCACGGTTTAGCTGCTATAGTCAACACCAACGTATTGCTATTTGAAATAGATGTCATTGCTAACTTGGATTTTTTAGGGCAATGATGGATGCCATGTTATTTTACGTGGTGGCAGCACTGGAACAAATTACACCAAGGAACATGTTGACAAGGTTGCAAGCCTTTTAGCTAAATCTCATCAATCTGAAAACATCATGGTGGATTGTTCCCATGGCAACTCCAACAAAAACCACAAAAACCAAGCTATTGTCTGTGCTGATGTGGTATCCTATCTATCATTTGTACAAAATATCAACAATTATTTTCTAGGCATCTCAAATTGGTGCTGGAGATGATCGTATCATGGGGATTATGCTCGAATCCAATTTGTTTGAAGGTGCACAAAAACTCGTACCAAACATGCCTCTGGAATACGGCAAGAGTATCACCGATGCTTGCATAGATTGGGAAGAAACAGTACGTCTAATTATCCATCTCAAACTTGTAATGAATATCTAGGTAACACTACTCAATCAACTAGCAGAAGCAGTACGTGCTCGTCGTGTAGCCAAACTACAAAAAGCTTAAAGCAATTGCACGTACTTAGAGATCTCTTAAACATTGAAAAAAAATCTGCTTTCATTCACATTCTTGGCTATGATATTTACAATGATATTTTACGATTCACAAACGCAATGAACGATATCACCCAGATTAAATTTACATTTTCAATGGCCAATAATTCATGCAAAATACATTGACGTGGAAACACGACTGCGCAATCAAGTAGTACATACTTTTTTATCCTAATTCTTGTGAAATCCAGCACTAAATTGTATCCTATTTAAAAAGCTTGTTAATAAATCAATAGAACTCTATCAAATACACATCAATATGCAATAAAACTCTACCAATATGTCTCTATCACATTAGCATCTTTAGTTGAAAGGCATATACCGTCTGTTGCTTTGGTATAATGACTAATTTTGAGCAAGAAGACACTTTTCATTCATATTTGGCTCGTTCTGATGTTCTACCAGAGAGAAATCATGAAGATGAGGTTGTATCTGTAGCTCGTCTTTCTGGTGGACTAGTCAACCATGTATGGCGAGTTGTGTTTGCTTGTTATCGTCCCCAACAACGTCCCCAACAACGTTCCCAAAGTTGAATATTGTGCGCTAGCTGCAATGCAAATGCTTAGTGCTGCAAGTAATCAATGGTCTAGCCCATCTCCAATGTATTATGATGTCAATGCTATGGTTGTCATCATAGAAATGACTTGACAGCTCTTTTTGACTTGTTACGTAAAGATCATGGAGAACCTCCAGCATTAGACTTCTATTGGAGATATCTCTCGTCCTCATCTACAAAAGAACAAGTACAATAGTCAACTTCGATGGTAATCACATAAGAATATTAATCTACTCGTAATACATTTATTCACTCCGAAATTCACTTGCTTTACAGCAAACTCGTGTGCTTAGCTGCGTTTATAACTTTGTAGCTGCTGCTGTCAATGCATTTGTTGCATGTGTTCAAGATGTTGCTGAGCCTAAACCTCCAGAAGAAAAGATGTCTCCAATTCTTGTTTCAATGCATGAAGCAGCAAAAACTTCTCTAGAAGAAGCTCTTGGTTCTGAATTGGGATTAAAATGGTTTGTAAGAAGTCTTCAAGCACGAGCCATTCATAAAGAATGGATATTTGGTGATTTATGGCCAAGTAGTGTACTTGTTCATCCTGTTTAACGTCGAATTGCTGTTGTGGATTGGGAATGCTGTAGACCAGGACATAGTGGTATGGATGTGGTGCTAATCTATTCCTCGTGACAATTGGAATACCTTTTCACAACCAACAAGCCAAAAAGGTTCTTGAAGAAATTATTCATGCCTCTAAACAATCACTTCTTTTTGATGCCACTTTTCATTATGCTGGGTCATTTGTTGGACACGTTGCAATGCTAGTTGTGTATCCTCATTGGGAATTACTCGATAGACCTCATTCTGCCATTACTAAAGCTGCTTCTCTTGCAGAATCGCCTTTTCAGTAAGCAAGTTTCTTTGATCAATAATGAATCTCAATGATACAAAGATCGTCATTCATGGTTATCAAACTTTACTTAAATAGTGTTAGTACTATTTATTCATAACCCTTGATCTAGTGATAGTTATGATACGAAAGGCACTGAGAAAATAGTAGCATCTATTTACTTATTAAAGCATAAATTAGCTTTGATTCCACGATAGTTTTGATGGCTAGAGAAGACATTTAAACACTATTTCATAGTGGGATTACTGCTCTCCCGCCATTTTTAATTTTCGCGCGAATGAGTGACATCCGCAACTTTTTCAGCCGTCCAAAGCGTTCAGCACCAAGTGAAGCGAAAGAAGATGAAAGACCACAAAAGAAACAAAAGGAAGAAGAAAGTAAATCAACTGAAGCTGCTGATACCAAAGCAACAGTGGCGCATTTGTTGACTGAACCAAAATGGCGTGAAGTTTTGGCTCAAGAGTTTAAGAAAAGCTATTTCAAAAACCTTGATACATTTCTTGTGCAAGAACAAAAGTAAATGAACTAATAATGTGTAAGACTGATTGATAATGTAGGAAGAAAGCCAAGATTTATCCACCAAAAGATGAAATTTTCACCGCACTTAATTTGTGTCCATTTGATAAGGTGAAAGTTGTGATTCTTGGACAAGATCCATACCATGGACCTGGACAGGTTGATATATACTTATAGAAATGGTTTAATTATTACTAATAGGCACATGGACTTTGTTTTTCAGTACAAAAACCTGTTCCACCTCCTCCAAGTTTGAGAAACATTTACAAAGAAGCAATGTCGGATGTTAAAATTCCTAAACCATCTCATGGATGTTTGCTATCTTGGTGCCATCAAGTAAAACTCGTTGCTTTCATAAAGCTCATGTGCTTTAGGGTGTTTTAATGCTGAATACTGTGTTGACAGTACGTGCAGCAGAGCCCAACTCACACAAAAAACAAGGCTGGGAAAACTTTACTGATGTTATCATTCGCAAGATCAGTCAAGATTCTGAAGGTGTTGTATTTCTACTATGGGGAAAACCAGCTCAAGTAAACTATTATTTATGAATCTTATCATAAACTTTTATTAGGAAAAAATTCCTCTAATTGATCGCTCGAAACACAAGATATTCACGAGTTCCCATCCTTCACCATTAGGTGCTACAAAGACTGCAGAGCCTTTTATCGGCTCAAGATGTTTCTCAAAGACAAACGAATATCTTGTGCAACAAGGCAAAGAACCGATCGATTGGACTGTGGAATAGTCAATCCCTACTCAGCATTTTAAGATCTACCTTGTGTCTTAATGAATACATTGATGAAAAATTTCATGTCCTAACTATCATAAATGTTAAATCTCCATAGAGCTATCGTCTTTACAATGCAATATCAATTTAAAGTCTAATGCATAAAATTGTATCATAAATAAGATTGTATTTTTTAGCCTGCATGATAAGTGTTCATATAGCGAACTTAAAGGAACTTTGAAATGCTGGAGCATCAAGCAGAGATGGTAAGAGAAGCAATTCTCAATGATGACAGCGAGAATCTCGATAAAGCTTTAGCATTTCTTCGTGAAGCACCATTTCTAACACAACATATCGTAAATCAATGGGTTTCTCGACCAAAAAAGTCGCTGTTAGGAGGTCAAGTGCTATTGCAAGCAGCAACGACGACAGCAATGCATGAATTAATCGTCTACAACTTGTCTTGGGATCAACGTATGCATATACTGTGTAATCCTGAGCTTTCTCTTGAAATTCGCGTTCGATTATTGTCGACAGCTCTTGGTACAAGGACAGAAATTGAGTGGATTCAAGATGCATGCTTTATTTTGGAGCAGGAATTGTCATCTATCGCATTTTGTGATATGGAATATGCTACACAACTTGCACAACGTTTAAAGCCTTTTGCAGCTCGATCGGAAATTGTATTATCGGTTGTTAAAGCTTTAACTCGCGCATTGCCACAGTCAAATGTGGAAGTACCAATGCCAATTACAATTCTCAAACCATCTTGTTATAATCTTCTCTATGAATTTGAAAAGTCAGGTTTTGTACATATATTATAAAGCCGTAGTTTGAGATGTAGTAGGTGTGCATCCAATGTTCGTAAAGAAGCTTTCTAACCTGATTCAAGACCCTACAACATCATTCGCTTCATTTATTTTATTTGGCTGGGAGATTGATCAATATGGTCTTATTTTAAGCCAAGAATCAAAATTAGGCAAAAAGCTTGTTTGTGATGTAGCTCAGTCTCAAAAATTTACAATTCTTGAGCTTATTCATAGCTTTCATTATGCAGCTACAATACTTTATGCAGATAATTCTGTCACTTGTTTACACTCTGGTTTTGGACAGTGGATATTTATTATATTACGAGACCTTTTAAATTGCCCAAACTTGTCATGGATAACAACTTTTGACTCTGGAAATTTACCAAAAGCATCATTCCTTATATCGATTTTATCTGCACTTTCACATGCTAATGAAAAATGGCGTTTAAATACTCTTGAGTTGTATGAACTTTATGATAATTGTATGGTTTACTGCTTTTACTGCTCCACTTTGACAAAGGGTCAGCAATGGGCATTATTGCTTATTGAGCTTGGACGCGATATTGCTGAAGATTTCAATCCTCACGATATTATAGATTATATTGCTATTGTCGGGGCAACTATTATACAATCACAAGAGACCTCAATAATGAACCACATTTCCTTTAAAATGAGTCTTGAAATATCGTGGATTGACTCAGTTAAAAAGGTGTTCACTCAGTCTCTAATGCATCAGCTCATTGATCGAAGTATTAGTGAAGAATGTGTCATACCTTATTTAAATCTAAGTGAAGATCAATGGAAAACCTTTACTATCAAAAAGTTGAGCTCTGGTCAAACTCGCCAAACACTTCAGCTTTGC
Organism: Thraustotheca clavata; assembly: GCA_002081575.1. Lineage (NCBI taxonomy): Eukaryota > Oomycota > Saprolegniomycetes > Saprolegniales > Achlyaceae > Thraustotheca > Thraustotheca clavata. Next base: position 43,370 of record JNBS01000239.1, on the reverse strand, counting down.
ATCGCCATATCCCGTCATCTTAATTATGAATTTGGTCGACGAATCCTTTTTTATGCGATTGAGTCACATCAAAACGTATTACTCCCATTGATGATTTCGATATGCTCTAATCTATTACCACCCGGTCCACTATTAATTGCAGATGCAGTCCACGCATTCCCACAACCCCAATTTGATCAAACAACCAACTTGCACCAATACCAAGTACACAATTTTTTTGATAACGATTCGTTGGTCTTGCATTCTAGCAAACTTGTGCAAGTCTTTTTAAATTCATTGCAATCGAATAATGCTGAATCTACCCGTGCATTATGGTGTCACTGTAGAAAGCTTGATGTACAATTTGAAGATGCTCTTTTTTATAGTCTGCAAACTTGGAAGTACAGTGCTCAAAATGGTAGCGAAATCTGGCACCAATGCAATAAATTATGGAATCTTATTGTTATGTGGTCAGGTAATAATCTGTGGCGTGAACACCTTACACCTTTGCCTTCACAACTATTAGAATACAGTAATTTATATACAGCCACCACCACCACTTTACAAGAAGAGCCAATGTCACAACTTCGGTATGAAATGCACGTTCAGCAATACTTACAGCATCATTTACCTTCAGATTTGGCTGGACTTACAAAACTAATTATTACAACAGCGCTTGAGAGTCATCGTTGTATTGATCAAATTATTAATGTTATCATTACTTTCCACTCTAACTTACTGGAAGAAGAACTGATTAAGTCATTAAAAGATGCCATGCTTACACCTTTGAAGTACTTGCAAAATCTTTTAAAGCTTATGGCATTAGTTCCCCAACTTCCATGGTACCAAGTTTTTGATGCACCTTCAGTTTGGTCCGCATTTTTTAATTTATTGTATCAACACCCAGAAATTAAGAGCCAACTAGAGGAAATGTGGCTCCTTCCAGTATTTGACAAAATTTATTCAATCCCCTGCATCATTTACGCCGCATTCCCACTAATTACAACTGATATGAAAAGTTCATGGAAGGCATTTGTTCAAATGCGATGGCAAATACCTTTTTCACCTCTGTGTGAAATACCTTCATCAAGTTGGCCATTGGGGTTCTTGGCAACAGATAATTCATCCACCTTTCTATTTTGCCGTCAGTTGTCTGGTGCATGGAAATCAACTATCTTGGGTAATTCAAGTCCTTTAAACTCCCCAATAGCTTTTGATTGCATGTCTTGGATTCAAATGGTTGGCTATAGTACCAATTCAAAAGTGTCTAGTATTGTCGAGGATACACTTTTAAATTTCTATTTGTATCAGGAATACCAAGGCAATTATGAAAATCTGACTATGGGTATTTTAAATGGTGTGGCACATTTACTCTTAGCGAAGCAATCAATTCCTTCTTGGCTTGTACTCCATTGCAATTTACTATGCTCCAATTCAAATCCATGCCCTTGGTTGCTCAAGTCGTTAAATCGCATACTTACAACTAGTTCCTGGCCTATTGATGACTTTGCAAAAGTTTTGTTTGAAGCTGTAGATACTCTAATGCTTATTCCTGTTATTCGAACAGCTTTAATGGTGCAGCCAAATGCGTCACATTGGATTTTGTTTGAGCTTCGTCAAGTATTAAAAGCCCTTCCAGCATTCAAGACTGTTCATTTGGGAAAATTGCTCATCACTTTAGTGGTCATTGTATATTGTGCACATGTGTCTGAAGAATCAAATTCTTTTGAAAAACACATTGAAGGTATCATTTCCCGTCATGAAGACTTTGTCAAAATGTTACATTGTGAATCTGAACAAATTAAATCTTTTGTTGTACGATACTGTGGCTCCCAAAAAGTCAAAGCAAACAAATTTGTTGACTTTCTTGTCAGCATAAAGTCGAGTTCTCTGTCAAATCAAGCTACACTTATCGAGCTCGAGCCATCCAAGCGAGCTCGTGTTGAGTCATCCACTGCAACAGATTGGAAATTTCCCATTTTGGAGTCTTCATGGAGTGAAGCATTGAAATTTGAATTTGAACGTCTCTATATGCGACGACTTGGGGCTTTCTTGGCACTTGAAGCTCGACTTGGACGTACAATGTGCCCTCGACAAGACGAAATTTTTGCTGCATTTAATGCATGCCCACTAAACAAAGTGAAAGTTGTTATTATCGGCAAAGAGCCATATTGCAAGTTGACTCAGGTACTTCTTAAATATTAACGTGAATTCCTCAACTTGACTAGGCAGAAGGTTTGAGTTTCTCAATTAGAAGTGGTGGAGAAGTATCGAGTAGCTGGAAAGCTATAATTCGAGAAATTGGTGCTAATACAAGTGAACATACTACATTGCTTTCGTGGGTAGAACAGGTATTTTCAACATTACAAAAGCATTGTCTAATATTGTTAGGGTGTGTTGCTATTGAATGCTGTTTTAAGTGTTCGTGAAGGTAAGCCTCAGTCTCATAGCAATCAAGGGTGGGAACAGTTTATCGATGCCGTAATACGTACTATAAATCGATTAACTAGTCGCACTGTTTTCTTGTTTTGGGGTGCACCTTATGAAGTACCTGTTACAATGTTATGCTTATCTAATTTTTTGACATTTAGATGAGCAAAGTATTGATCAATGGAGCAAGACATTTAGTGCTACTATGTGATGATCCTACATCGAGTGAATTTCATGGATGCAAGTGTTTTACTGCTACAAATGCTTATCTATTAAAGAATGGGAAAACTCCTATTCAATGGACAATCAAGTGATACAGAATCACATCTAGTATTAAAATGTCAAATCATAAGTATGTTCATCACTGGCTCCTTGGCTCTACGCAACATCTTGCTCAAATAAGGTTTTGATATCCATCTTCGATGTGGACATTCTTGATTTGTTTGAGGGCAATCACTTTCTTTGTTACAAGTAGGGCAATCATACCAATGCCAAACGAAAGAAAGACGGTGGCTGCAGGAGAGATGCTTCCACCAGCAAGAATTCCTGTTGAGGTCAACAATTCTCGCATAATGCTGGCACGATCAATTGCATATTCTTCACCAAAGAGGCTGTAAACATTAGGGCGTTGGCACAAGATAAAGCCACAAAGGATTGAAGCAGCTTGGCCGATAACCTTGGTGAGAGAACTGGCAAAGTGGCTAGAGAGGTTGTAGCAACTCAATACAGCTTCCATGCAATCACACTTAAGCGAGAAGATTTTGTATAGGCATGCAACAGTTTGGTAAGAAGAAGCGTAGTCGGTATTTTGTAGGCGAAGTTCACTGATATCACATGTCGAGTGGTCAAATAGTTGTCGTTCCAAAAAGGTAGCGTATTGATCCACATTGCAATATTCAAACAAACCATCAGTAGGGCAAAGACGAGCAGCTTTGTTGGCGGCGTTACTGACATCTTTTTCCTTGAATGGTGCCAAAGCATTGACAAAGAATCCTTTTTCAATTTCTTCCTTGACAAATCCTTGGTTGTATTGGCATGATACAATATGACTTTCTTCCGATGTGGATGATGGCAAACCAGTGGTGACAGTGTAATATTTCAAGTCACTATAACTGACACGTTCATAGTTGATGACTGTTGTGACCAGATCAGTAGTGATTTCATCACTAGGACATGGCACATAGCGATTACCCAAATCCACAGATTTAATAAGTGGATTGGTGAGAGTCGTAGTTTTGCCTTTGGTCTCCGAAGTGGTGGCAATGCACACATCGGATGGGAAGCTTACAGCACGTGGGTTTGGTTGAGCATTGTTGCAGCAAGCACCATCGGGAGCACCATCTCCACTTGATGGAGCAAGAATCAAATGGCCAATGTTGCGTTGTAGAGATTGAAGATATTCAGCAAGATTATCATCGCATTTGAGTGTTTTATACCATTCAACCTTGGTCTTTGCCTGATCCGCAGGACAGAGTGAGCAGAACTTTACGTAATCAGCAGCAGACATCATGTATGAAGCTGTAGATCCGTTCTCTTCTGTGCTTTGAAGGTAGCCTGCACCTCGACGCTTTTTACGACCATAATTTTCTTTTTCATAGCCTCCATTATATTCACCACCATAATGTGGTTCAGTCTCTGGAGCTGTGTTAACGGAGAGCTTTGGTTCAACAGGAATCATAATACGTTCCCAACTAGCAAAATAGCTATTTGGCAAGCAGCAAGATTCACCGATATGCACACGTTCCCCAATCACGTCAAGATCACCTAGGCCCGAAAGGTAAATACGAGCTGCACGTAGTTGATCTTGTCCGATGACAATTACTTCTTCAAGCAAATTACGGAAGTCTTCGACAGTCTCAAATGCTTGAGCACTGGCACAAGCCGTCACACACGAAGTGTATCCAGCAATGGTAGATATGCAATCATTAACTCCAGAAGCACTATAAGCACTTGGCAATACATCACACTTGGTAGAGATGCATTTTTGATAGCCCGTAAAGATCGAGGTGTAGTAACCTGGATCAATAATGGCGTATGCAGGTGGAAAAGTGATTTTGCTGCTGTGTTTGTAGCCCTTGTTGCCATAGCCATTGGATTTGTGACCATAACCATCATTGTCATAGCCACTGGATTTATGACCATAATGGGTTGGTTCCTTGTTATAATGAGCGGCATTTTGAGCAGGGGCTGCAGCTACTAAGACCGCAGTACCAGCAATAAAGCGAAACATGGTAAAAAAGCTGTTGACTTTAATGAAGCAGGTGAATTCAACCTTGAAGTCGAAGCTTCAGAGATCGAATTGAAAAGTAAGTATTCAAACGAATGCTAAACGCGCCAAATACCGAAAGGTCACGCAACTGTTCATGATCCAAACACTACATAATGATTGGCTGCAAACTATTCTACGAAATTTCATTGGGCACAAACATTTCCTTTTGTCCAATTGGCGAGTAACTACCAGTGTCCTTTGGTCATCCAATCACACATGACTTTCATGTATATACACTTTTCGACCGAAAATTCTCTCGAAAACATTGTATTTACACTTAAAAGTAATCACGCGCTGGTTGCAATCCTTTGATACTTTAATTCATCAACTATTATCCAACTAAATTTCCAACAAAACTCAACCTATTCTCTTTTCTGAATCCAGTCCTGAAGTCCTTTAATAACTGTCCTCCTTACATGTAAAGGTTTTTATACAGCCTTGCTTACATGTAGTCTTTATTGCAATATTGTACTTAAATATATTGTTATCTATATGTAAAAGTTTGAATACAATCTTGTAGCTGTATACAATGTTATGTACATGTAAAACTTATTGTAGTTGAATACAGTATTGATTACAAGTAAAGTTTATTGTACCTAAATACAATGATTTCTATATGTGAAGATTATTGTACCTAAATACAATGTTCAAGGCTTCTTTACATGAATGATTGATAGTAAATTGCAATCTTGCTGAAATAAATATCTTGTTTAATGTATGTAATATAATGATACCTTCTCATCAACCATTGGTTATAAGCATCAATCTGAATATCCAATCCAAATTCAGTCTGCCAGTTTAAGAAATCTGATTGGTTTAAAAATCTCGGGGCTACAAACCAGTCAATCCATTGCTAAAATGTATTGAGTTCATTTTGGTTTCTGCCCGTAAGATGCGTCAATTGCTAAGCACCCGCAACGTTAACATCCCTGAAGATGTCAAGTTCACCCTTGAAGGCCGCAAGGTGACTGTCACTGGTAAGCGCGGTACCATCTCGCGTGATTTCTCCCACGTGACTTTGGACATGCGCCGCATCAACAAGACTACCCTTCGTGTTGACTTGTGGTTCGGCAACCGTAAGCAATTGGCTTGCGTTCGCACTGTGTGCTCGCACATTGAAAACATGATCACCGGTGTCACCGTTGGCTTCAAGTACAAGATGCGCTTCGTATATGCACATTTTCCTATCAACGTCACTTTTGAAAACAACACTGTGGAAATCCGTAACTTTTTGGGTGAAAAGCGTGTACGTAAGGTAACCCTTTCGGAAGGTGTCACCTACCTTCGTTCGGCTGATGTCAAGGATCAAATCGAACTTTCGGGTATTGATCTTGCCAAGGTCTCCCAAGACTGTGCCAACATCACTCAATCGTGCCTCGTCAAGAACAAGGATATCCGTAAGTTTTTGGATGGTATCTACGTCTCGGAAAAGGCCAACATTGAAGAAGTTGAAGCTTAAATCAAAGATATTGATGCGGGCTCTTAGTATAACTAATGGTCTAATAATCTTTCGGGTCTACTTCCGTCACCGGGTTGATGGTCATTTGTTGAGGATTCCCTCTTCACTGGCGTCTTCTGTCCGGGCGGGATTTATGGTGTTGGCGACATTATCCATGTAAAGCTCTAATACCTTGCATGGCCTATGTTTCTCGCAGTGTGAATTCCGTCTCTACACATGCAACAATTCATCACATATATAAACAATCTATCATTGCAATAAGAAATTTCTTATTGATGAAAAAGCTCATGGAAAAAATCATGATACAATTCAAAATGAAAATCAAATTTACTTTTGAGACTCTAAACGTAACTCTTCAAGACGTTTTTGAATTCGAGATTCAATTTCATCGTCAGAAATTTTGACAAATGCTGGAAGTAAATCTGGTATATCAAACCGAAGACGATCTCCTTGAATTGATGGTGTACTTGTTGATTCAACACGTCCATTAAGTTGCATTGTAGGTTCTGGTGCAATTCCATGTTTGGCTTCATATCTTTCGAGTGATTTAGTATGACGCCAGCTTTGAAATTTTTTATCAGCAAAATATGCTCCAAATCCAATAATTCCACCAGCAATGCTTCCTTGTACAGCACGAATTGGAATTCCTATATGATACTTGCATTAATATCCTTTGATCATAATCAACAATACTTGTAAAACTAAGCATGCCACCACCCGTAATAATACCAGGTAAGATATACGTTGAAACATCGTCCTTGGAACCACCACGATTACGTTTTAAAACATCAAAAAATGTCATATACGATATAGAAGCTAATGCAAATGTAGTACCAAGCGAAGCAGCGTAAAAACCAAGAGGTTGGGATCGAAAAGTTGCCAAACAAATACCCCATGTCGCTCCAACAGAACCTACATCCTTTAGTACTCATTCTCTATTATAAATAGTACCTCCAATAGCTCCAGCAGTCAATAAACTCTCGACAGATTCTTTCAATTGATCTATCGTATTATCCATCGTCTTATCGTCTTGACCAGCCATGTCAAAAAATCAGTTCAAAATGTAAACATTCACACTATTTGAAGTTTATTTGTCAAAAGTACAATTTCATACTATTTCAAGATATGTTGCAATTATTTACACTATTTCTTCTTCTATCAGTCTATAAGTATTGATTGTGATAGTATTAATTTTCACATAATTTCTTGTTCTCAATGGGAGAATTCTTAGCAGAAAGTGCATGCGATTCATTTCAATCATGTTAGGATTATAGATTTCTTCTTCATTCTACATGAAAGAGATAGTGACATTGATGTAATAAATGTAGATCCAGCATCGATGGATCTTTTCTTTGAGGCAATTAAAAAAATTTCATTTCTCTATCTCTAATGTGTTATTTCTTATCATACATTTCAACATGACCAAGCTCTTCGAAACATGTCAATCCAAAAGATAATGAAGTATTTGATGAATCAAGCTACTTTTGAAGTGATGAATATGATCGCAGATGGAAGGTATGAATTCGTGGAGTGGGAACAAAAATGTGCAGCCGTTGATTCCCAATTGCGTGTTTTTCTACGTCGTTGGATCGGATTCAGTATTTAATTTCAAATGAACAATCAACATTGCTACATGGATGAGAATGGACCAGAAGATAATCAAATTGCTTTAATCATGTATGAAATGAAACAAAAGCAAGAATTACTTGATATGGCTGCTATTAATGGTGCTTTATTAGCTCAAAAATACTTTCAATTAGAAAGCAACATGGAGCAATTACAAAATAAACATGACAATGCTGTTGGATTAATTGATAATATGGAAAAAACAATTGATCAAATACGCTCTGAAAAGCTTCATGCTATTAAACAATCAATGGAAATTGAACAAAAATACTATCAAGTCATGCAAAGTAAACAACAACTTGATCGACGATGTATTATACTTGAGACGACTTGTAATACATTGGAAAAAAACATGCAATATGCTACAACACAACAAAGACAGAGTTCTGAAGCTTTACGTATGTCAAAAAAAGAAATTGTAGCACTGACTAATGTACGAAATCATTTAAAAACGACATTAGATGCTCTACAAGCTGAAAGAAATGAATTACAACAATATGTAGCTGAAAAAAATGCAACAATTACACAACTTGTTGAAAAAGAAAAAAAAATAATCTTAAGCAACCAAGTGAAGCATCGAAAATTAATTCGACTTGAAAATTACACGCAAGAGCTTGAAATTCATTCCCAAAGCCTACAAGAAGAGCTAGAAGCAGCCTACAATACTATTAATGCCCTCGAAGGAAGGAATCGTGTATTAACACAAGAAATTGCAACGTTGAAAGCAGCTAAACCAATTCCAGCACCAGCTACTATTCCTTGTGAAATAACAACTCCAACTTCATCAAGTCCACCCTCGACAATGGGATTGCTATTGCTTTTAGTGTGGCTAAGTCTTCGTCGTGCTATGCTTCGTCGAGATAGTTGGCTTGGAGTGTTATCAACTAAACCACAATGGTGGCTTCCCGTTGTTCATAATGCATGGAGAGCCCTTTAACTATTTAAAAGTAACATGTATGATTATTTATGCCCAGCATGGTTGTTTGTGGCTAAGCACATAGAGTAAATCATTGCCTGTCATGATTTCTGTTGGAAGAGGATTGAGATAGACAAAGCCAAAAGGAACAGCTCGGTCAGTCTCGTTCTTTTCAATACGTGCTTTGGACTTGATAGGAGATTGTGGAGGTGATATTGGATTCACTGGAATCATATCCAAAGGCAAACATCGGTATACACCAAGAGTTAAAATCGCATCTGACATGAGAAGGTATTCAAAGCAATATGCAAAGGTTTTTCCAACGAAATCAAGTGGAAGCTCACAGGTAAAGAGTGAACTGCGTAGTAAACCAGTTGATGCCAAATTTCTCTCAAATGCTGAAAACTTTGATTTACCAGGAAATAATTTACTCTAGACATGAATGATGAGATTGCTTTTAAATGGAAAGAAAAAGTACCCCACGCAATGGTGAAAATACAAGTTCACGAACGATATCTTGAATCATTGGATTGAAGAAATGATTGACAATTAAATTGTCACACAACTCAGTACTATACGTCAAGCCTGATGCAAACGATGGAGAACACAAAAACTTGACAGTATCTCTACAAGAGTGTCAAAGAAATGATTTTTGATACAAAATATACGTAAGAGTAGCTGATTGTTTTTGCTGGTCAAACCATCCAGAATGCTTCAAATTGTGGGAAATGAAATTCACATTGGATCTGAGCAAAGTGAAGAATATTTTTTAATGTAATCATACCGATTGACAAGCTTAGTTACGACCATGGGAGCTTTGTGTGGACCAAGCATTGATGTGATACTTTTGTGCACGGCAATTGTTGTCTAGAAAATATTAGTCAAATTCTTTATCTTCAATAGCTTACCGCATCTGCTAGTAATTGATTTGATTCAGTACCAAAATCTTCTTCACTGCATAAAATCACAACTTTAAAAGCCATTTCAATTCCACAACGCTTTAACACACCAAGTCGAGTTGGTTCACCAACAACAACGAAAACATCGATAAAGTTCTTGAGCGGAGCAAAAGTTTCTTCTAGTGGTGGTGCTGGAGTTAATATTACTACTGGATGGTGGTCTCTACGTCATTTAGGATTAAAAATGATTTGGTCACTTACTTGACAGTCGGAGCTCGCAATGGAGCAATGAAAAACTCGAGATTTTCTGGAAATGTACTCGAAAGTGACACTGCAATGATCGGTTTGAGTGCAAATTTAAGCTTTCCAACATCGTCAATGATACATTCTTCAACCTTTTTGTTTTTTCCACTAGCTTCAGCAAGTTTTGAAGCAGCCCACATAATAGTTCGTGCTGTTCGCTTTTTTCGAGGACCAGGGTGTCTTTTAGGTGGATTGCTTGAATATAACTTTGCTTTTTCCTTTGTCATGCCACTGCTGGGTGAAAGAACTTTATCCTCAGCATTTTGAGATTGGAGTGATATTTTGGGGCCTTGGCTCTCACTCATACTGTGCCCACTGCCACCTACATAAACTTCTTTTTCCATTCGACTAACTAGCTCAGCTTGTCTGCGATCACGAGCAATTACATATCTAGGCAACTTTAAATAATGTAAAAGAATATCTCTTACGCAGTCTCATTGCCATGACAGACATAAGTATTTCCAGGATTTAAAATAATGCATGAATTCTCAGTAGAGTTTGGGTCTTCATCAGGGGAATTCACAAAAATGGCAAGTAAAATAGCACTTTTGCATTGTGCATGCACCATCACAGCCACTTCGGCAAATGTCATACCATAAACAACCTATAATATTTGAATTATGATGCTTTGGAGCTGCCTTACATTAGCTGGTGGTAAAGTTACTGAATACAATTCATGGGATGCTCCATGTAGAAATCTTGATTCCCATGTATGATCCACTTTTACATCACTGTAAAGCAATAAGTTTGATGGGCTTCAATATAATTACCTTAATGCTGCAGTTAGGTTAAACATTAAAGTTGAAAAACCAGGACAGAAGCAATTTTGGGCAAGGAGGGCATGCATAACTTCGCTTAAGCAAAGTACATTTGTGATGCCTGATGCTTCTAAAAGGTGACGATTTGCAGACAAGTGAATTTGTGTGTAGATGGATGCGTTTGGGGATATTTGTTGCACTTCAATTGCACGCATAATTGTTCGGTGATCCGAACTATTAAGATCTTCATGCCCAGTTTTGCGAGTTAACACAAAGATGGCAGCAGCAGAGTCACAAGCAGCTCGCATTGCTGCATCGGAATCAAGTACAGAGCCTTGAATATATACGGCACGCTTTGCAAAGAATGGATCCATAAGAAGTGCAACCTAACTTGCCTCATGAATTATTCAATGGATAATTCATACCATAGATGAAGGTGGTGGTTCATCGCACATTGCCACCACTCTAATATCAACCAAGTCATGATCATCGTGAAATATCTACTGACTTGTTAATTGAGGACAAGCGATATATAAAATACCTCCCAAAAGCACTGTTCAATTCGTTGTGGTGTTAAATCTCCACAAATTACAATATGCTTGGAACGCTTTGATGGGTTGTAGCTATCATGTTCATACGATGAATACAGCGAATTGATGTCAAATAGTTTGGATAATTCGTATGGAATGATAATAAGCAAAAACACAAGAAGTGTTCCAACAATCACTTTTGAAATAGGATTTTCTGCTGGTGGGTAGTCCACGTACACAAATGTTAAAATCGATTTAAAAAGAGAGTTGAAAAAGGTCCAGTCACCATCATCAGTTGCATCAGAATCGGAATCAATGGATGTTTCTGTGATCTAAAAGTTTTATGAGCCAAAACTCTAGCAAAGAATTGGAAGACTTGAATGACACCAGCAGCAACAAAGATGACAGATAAAAACCTGAAATATGCAACGAGACCAAAGAGCATTACAGGAGACATGTAGGCACGACAACGATTAAGGACTGCACGGATCTAAATTGGACTAGAAACTTAGGGCTTATGGTTGCAAATTACCTCCATAGAACACTTTAAAAATCGCATTGGGTAGATCATACGATAATAGCCTGTACCCTGCCAAAATGTGCTATGAAATGTTTGAGGTTACTTTTTATTTAGCAGCTTACTGTGTTGGCACAAACATTGCAGCAGGAAATACAGGGAAAATGATGACCATGTTGACAAATGTATCCCAATGAAATATGCCTTTCCACGATTCAGCTAAAAGGATTCCACGAAATATGAAATCTGCCAAGAAAAACAATGCACAACCTAGCTCAACGTTCCACTGTACAAGTGTCAGCTACAAAGCCCATTAAAAACAAACTAAAGCATTAATAGTACTGCAGGTTCATCACTATAACTGAGAACAATGTAGCTGATAGCAAAAGCAATAGCAACAAGTGATTCTAGAATGTCCAAAATCAAACCTGCTGGCCCATTGTCAAGAAATCTACCATTGCTATAAACCAGCAAACATCATACACATAAATACCGATTGATTCGTATACGCGTTTGTTCATTCTTGACCATGTATTTCGTTCTGCGTTCAAATTTACTTATTTGCATACCTATTTCATCATTTTTAATTGAAAAAAACTCATCCAACGTACCCTTCGGAGGCTCAAGGTCTACTGTCAAATCACGCATCTTGGATGCTTCCACAGCCAGCTACATATACAAGATTAACCCTAAAATATCCCTCCATCGCGCTTCACCGTCACTTTGTTCCGCAACATCTTAAAAATCAAAAGAATTAATTTCTATTGGGTGAATGAAAAGAATATCTTTCTTTTTTTAACCAATAAAATTCAATTTCAACTATAGCCCAGAATCAAATCACAAATATACAAGCCGATAATTCGCTTTACTCATCTATGCATTACATGCTCCTCATATTTCATCTTTAGCACCATTGTATATGCTCTAATAAGCCATAAGATGCATTTCAATGATCATTTTTGTCCAATTCAATTACTTTAATTTAATTGGCTAAAATAACAATGAAAATCTAGTACTCAATGACCAATAAATACCACATAATAATTGCTTGGACAGACTAAAAAATGCAACAAGAAGAGCTAAATAGCTTTTTATAAGATAAATAATCTAATAATCACCGATTTTACCCTTGTTTACGGCTTAAAACAAGATGTACATATCCTATATAGAATTTGCTTAGATAAAATAATCTAAATTCTAATTCTTGATTGGATATTAATGAGAAGCTTCTCTGATTGGCTGGTTTTGATTGACGATAATGAACTTGAGAAATCGCGGCACTCGAGCAGTCGCAGCGGCACTTTTAACTCTCCATACATCGTACTGTGTGAATGAGCCATCTAATGCACCTAAGTTGATGGAGAAAGAGTCTATCTCTTCAAAGCAGAGCTCTTGGATTCCTTCATTTGCAGGATTGTGGGGCTATGTTTGGCCAAAGGACTCGGATTCGGTTCATTTTGACAAATTCATGTCTTTAGAGACTCAAGAAGGTCTAATGTCATGGCCATCACTTCAAAAGGGCTTGAAAAATCGTGCTCTTGATGAAATTGCTTTACGTGCTTTGACTAACGAAGCCATAGAAGCTGCTAAAACTAAGGATATCGCCAAGATGAATGCAATTCGCGATCGAATTTCAGCCATTGCTTATGGTTCTGGAACTACTCCTGAAGAAAGACAAGCGCATTTGGAAAAGTTTGGATGTGTCATGTATACTGATGAAGCTCTTGATATCATTGCAAGTGCTGCTAAGAATGGCATTGTTGAAATGGGAGCTGGCAACGGTCAATGGGCAAAGAAACTCCGACAAGCTAAAGAATTAGATGTGCTTGCTTTTGACAACATGTCTGCTTTACCATTAAACCCTGCTTTCTTTCAGAATACGCGATTGAATATGGAGTTCTGTGCCACGGATGTTATGAAGGGAGATCATCGAGTTTTTACTTCGCAATTTGCATCCAAGTTACAAGGAAGAGCGCTTTTAATTATCTTTCCAGACCCTTCACCCATGGCCAAACGATGTCTTGAAGCGTATGCCAAAGCAAGTCCTGAAAATGATACGTTTATTTACGTTGGAGAAGGCCGAGGTGGTGCTAATGGAGATGATGCTTTCTTTGACTTGATTGAAGTATCTTGGCATTTAGAAACTACGATTTCATTACCATCCTTTTCAAAGAAAGGATATGAGCGTCTATTTGTCTTTAAACAGCGGCAATAAAAGATATGAAAGAATATTTCATCACTTTGATTACAGCATAATGGCTACATCGATGAAAAACTGGCAAAATTTTGGTTAATTACTGTGCTGATGTTGGTATAACATGTATTTGTCTTTGGACACGGTGCCTTTTACACTATGAATCCAGGTTGAAATGGTTTCTGTAGTGGCATTGCGACTGTATTCAATGAGACGAGCTCGACGAAGAATGCTCACAGAACCATAAGCAGCACCTAAGTAATGGTTAATCAAATATGAAAAGAGCATTAAACATACCAAAGCCAACACCACCACCATAACAAAGTTGGATTTCTTTACGCTTTACACAATAATCATTAAAATGATCATGTCCAACAAAAGTGGCCTTGACATCACCCACTACAACACAAAATTAAGAAATGCTATTATACGCAATTGTACTATCAACGAGGGTCTGCATAAGCCCACATTCAGGACCATGAGACACTTCTTCACCTTGATGACCATGCTCAATGTGATCTCCAGGCTGAATGATGTAGTCTGGAGTTGGAATATGATAGAATAAAAGCGCAGGAACGTCTCTTTCAGGGCGTGAACTTGATATATTCAAAAGAAACTCTTTTTGACCAGCAGCAATGTTTCCACTTCGCCCAGTGTCAAGGAAATACAATCGAAGCACTGTTGCCTTGGATGATGCATTGTGCACTTCGAGAACATAATTTCCAAGGCCACCGATACCTGGTAAACCTGGTTGTGAAAAGGAATATGGTAAATAGCTAATTTGTTCAAACATTTGCTCTCTTGAAGCAGTACTCTAATACCATAGTTAGCAAATGACAATTGTAAAGTAAACAAACTCCTTCATCATGATTGCCAAATACCATCGACCATGGAATACGACGTTTAATCGCTTCTTTAGAATATGCTTCAATTGCTTTACGAACTTCATCAGCAGTCTAATTACCAACATAAGACCAAACTTTTCATGCATTTCATACTTGTTTGACTTCGACTGCCTCAATTTGGTCTCCAGAAAACACAACAAAATCAGGTTTTTCAGTATCTAAAAGGTGTGCAATAAAGTTTGTCATGTTACTTTCCATGCAAGGCAACGAAGGTGGTCCACGGCATGGGTAATCTGGTCGGCCAGTATAATGCATATCTGGAATCTGCAATATCTTAAAAAAAATATCATCCCCGTTCCTCCGTGTTTTCAATGAAGCTGGTGGACTCTCAACTACGATATCGTACGAGAAACTCATCTTGATTTCGTCACGAGATAATGCAAGATCTTGTACCATGCCAACAATTGCCACGACACCAAGACAAATCGCACCAAAAGCAACTCGCCATCGAGGACGTACTTCCCGTTCTACATATACAACGATTAGCTTTCACTCAATTCTCATTAATACGGTGATGGGAATTATTTGGCATATCGGTCATCGGAGCATAAGCATGTAGCATGTTGCCTTTGGATCGCAAAATGTTCTTGGTCGAAGGGGATTACATTGATTGGTCAACTTCATTGACCGAACAGTTTGGATTGGCTAAAATATTAGTGTGAAGAATTTGATTTGAAGTTGTAGCATGTGAAAATGTGGGGAGATGATGCTACCAGATCTGAAACTAGATTTACATTTCTGAATAAAGTACCAAAATTAATTACCAGATTATATATATAACTAGATCATTTTCAAGTCTTTTGATTAGTTTGGTAAATTCAATCCTAATTATGGTCATAACGAAAGTATACGATGACTTGGATTGTATTTATGCAAAGGTCCAATACAATAGTTAATTCACTTCCTCTTTGTCAATATTTGCAATAACATTTTCCACACTTTCCGAATTCCACTTAAAGAATAATTCTCGCTGCTTAGGAGATTGCAAATTCAAAACTAACACTTCATTGATGTTAGCACCATGTTCAGTGTAGACGTAAAACAATTCGGAATTGGACCTATTTTGTGTATCTTTGGTGCAAAAAATGAGCAAAGTACAAATGATATCTTTGTCAGGGATTTCCTTGATCATTTTCTCAAATTCAGTTATTTCAATGGAAAATAATTTCTTGTCAAATGCATCTTTCACTTGATTTACAGAGACACCACAAATCAGACCATAATCCGCTCCTTTAATGCTCACTGTTGCTTTGATCAGTGCACTTATTGGACTTAATTTTGTACGTGTCTTTAAACAAATATTGTTGTATTTGCAAATTTCTTTCATTAGAATCGACCAACTCTCTGGTGTCGCTATATAGCAATCAAGCCTTGGATTATTGCTTCCTTCTTTTAAGATCGATGGCATGGGTTGTATAAATTCATTAAACTTCACCGAGAAGCATTCCCCAAATATCGGAGAGCTGAAGAAACTCTTTTTAACATACTTTGGATGGTTTCTGTCCTGAAAACAAGACTGCATTTCGATTAGGCTTTTCCACTCTAACGTATTCAAATAGTCCGCAGATAATTTTTTGCCTTTTTTGACACGTTAAAAATATATTCACGTTGATATGGAATAACCCGGTTTTCTACATAAGGCTTTACAGCTTATGTATCACCTTCCCAGACAATTATGATTCATCTACAAGGCTCACAAGAGATTTTTCATCTGAATTTAATATTTGTGTTAAGTCAATTAACAAATGTGAGGCCACTGGTTTTCGCAAGGAAGATTTATAAATTTCCCGTATCTTCAATGCTTTGATGCATTCAAAAAGCTTTTCCAACTTTTTGTTGGTAAAATGTTTTCTAGTTTTAGACCTAATAGATCCTCCTTGGTTTTGCACTGAAATAATGCTTGCATAATTGAACAAGGTCGACCCATTGTTTGATCGAAAAGGACTTTCTTAACCTTCAAAATATCAACGCAATTAAGTTTAAAATGCTCGGCAATTGAAACCGAGTCATTACTAGAGTAGAGTGTTTTTGTTTGAATTTTGCCAATTTGTTCTCTTTGTAGATAAGAGCTTGTGCCAATGAGTACAAAAAATACATTTTTCAATCGACACCATGATGCAATTACAGACGTACAAAGCAACATAAAGTTGTCTTGTTGTTGTTTGAAAGTCATATTAGAGTGCTCAAATGAAGTACCAACATCGTCGATGACAAGAAAAATTGGGCCCACAAACTCAGTCAAGCTTTCAAGAAATTCATCGGTTCTTTCTGGGGGGTTTAATATGACTTCAGGTACGATATCAACATGGGTTAAGAGTAGAAATGAGACACTTGATAATGACATTATCAATTGCTTGTTTGTTGTCCATATCTTGATGAACGATGAAATAATGACTGTTCGACATGTGCAGAGTTTGTCATGAAATGCTGTCTTCATTAATCCTTTAGCCATATATTCCTCTCTTGACTTTTGAATATAATGATAACCAAATTCTGTTTTTCCCAGTCCAGTTGCATTGTCAGCAAGAGGAATGACAAATTCAACTCCAGTTCCAAATTGAGCCCGACGAAAATTATTCTCGTTGATTTGGTTAAGTTGATGTACAGAATTAGAGGTATTAACAAAATACAATCGGTTTATATCAAGCGAATATTTGATGGACTCTTCAAGTTTCCAAGCAAAAGTTGTTAAACTTGTTTCTTCATAGAGGGTTCAATTAAAGTGTTAACTAGAGGCTATTTCACCAACACATCAATTTCTTTCGATTGAGAAGCAAAATTGACCCCATAGTATTCGGGCTCATTCAAAGTCCATGTCGATATCATCTCTTGGCATTTCTTAACAACACCAGAATTTATCAATAAGTTTTTTGTTTCATTCGAATACATTAACCACTGGCGATTGTCTTTCTCATAGTAAAAAACTTGCTACATAAAGTGTCATATTCGCCAAGTTAACTTTGTATTCTGAATGAAACAATTTCCTCTTTTCCACAATAGCTTTTTTCAAAGACAACACAGTATCATCCAAGTTCACACACACCTCAAACACCTCATTAACAAGTCCATACGTAGCACAAACCAAGGTAATAGTTTCTTTCACAACTTCCATGTTCATTGTTTTCGATATTCACAAAATGAAATAATGACACCACACATCATTAAACAAGATCACTAACTATCAAGTCCATTTCTATACAAGCTATAGAATATTCATATAGAGAATGGCCAAGTGTACATTAAAGTATAGTCATTGCATAGGAGATATAATCATTGACACATTGTTATGGTTGATTAATTTGAACAATGCTATTTAAGAATGATCATGTAGATAGAGAAGGTATTCACGAAGTCGAGCCATGTATTCTGCACGGCATTCATGAGATTCTCCAATGTCATTGTGGCCACGATTAGGGACCCAATATGGTTGAACTTTGCAATTCTCGGGTAAAGCTTCATAGAGCCCTTTGCCATGGGAAATATTGATCTCAACATCTTTATCACCATGTATTATCAACGAAGGACATGAAACACGTTTAATTCTGTCAATGTTTGGAAAGATATCTAGGCATCCAAGTGCTCGACTAAATATCAATTGAGAACGTTAATTTAACAAGCAATAAAAACCTCGAAGTAAGAACACGGATGCCGCTTAATAGCCCACTATGAACAATAAGTCCACGGATTCGATGTTCTTTTGCTGCCAAGTAGACACTTGGTCCGCTGCCAACTAATTGCATTGAACCTTAATATCAATGTAATGGCAATATATAGCACTTACCACTTTGTCCATATAAAATTATACTATCTGCAGCATAACCAAGATGTTTCGTAGCAAATTCAAATATAGCTTCAATATCACAATACGTATTTGCTTCAGTTGGTCTTCCAGTAGCTCCACCATACCCAGAATAATCATACGCGACGACATTAACAGATAATTCCTACAAATGTTTAAATATCTTTGGTATTGCTAAATTTTCAACTCTAGAAAGCGACACATAACGTGAAAACATTGCACCACAATCTGTTGCATTGCCATGACTGAACACAATCGTAAATTCAGCTTCGGGATATCGAAATACAAAGCCTACAATGCCATCATAAGCTATACTATAAGCTTCATTAATTAATATACATGGAACTTCATTGCCAACTCTTGTAGGCACCATATAGACCCTGGCAGCACCTGCCAATTTCGTGTTCTCAGCTATAAAATGCTTGACATTGTACTGAGGATAGTCGTGTTTAGCTGTATTTGGGTCTTTCTCAAGTGTATACGTAGGTAAAGGAGGATAAAAGGTTAACGCAGCAGCCACAGTCGCTGCACTAAAGCCACTTCTGACCCATAGGACAAAGAGTGTCCCCGCGACACCTCCCATTAATGATCGATCTCTTTTTCAACTGGTTGTGATTGGTTGACACATGAAACTTATCAAACTTCGATCTTTCTCAACTCGCTATTTTCGCTCTCTTCCTAACAATATAACTACCTAAGTGAAACTGCCACGACATAAATAAAACTGCCAACCAAATACGGTAATTTACAGTGATATTTACGTTAATACTGATCACAAGAATAGACTTATTCTCTGTACTAAGAACTCATAGTAAGTCATCATCAATGAATACAATTGAGAATAGGATAGCTATTGTGTGCTATGGATTGTGTGAGGATATCTTCTTTCTGTCCTTATTCTAACATCATCAAAATCCCATTAACATAGTCCAATAGCTGAATTTAACGTTGTAATGTCAATCAGATAACGATCGGTTGAAATGATTAATAATAGTTTTTGTCAGGTAAAAAGTACACATTTACACTTACGATGAGCATTCTCACCAACTTGTTTGGGTCGGTCTCTTTAAGAAAAGTACGAAGTTCTAGACGTAATCCATCGGTAGCTCCAATGTCATTACGTGAACAATTTTCAATGAATCGTGGTCATCATAATCACTCTGGACGAGAAGTATCACCACAATCCGCAATGGTGATATATTTTGGGTCTCAAACTGGACGTAGTGAAGCATTAGCAAATCGTTTGAATCAATCTGCATTAAAATATGGATATGTATGTGCAATTAAAGATCTTTATAAGTTTGATCCAGACGATTTTGTTAAAGAATCGATTGCGATTTTTATCGTGTCAACTTATATTAATGGTGGAGCTACTGATAATGCAGCACATTTTAACTTTTGGATAAATGCTCAAACAGAAGCAGAAAGTGCAAAAAAAAATATTTTACGAGCACAACAATATGCTGTCTTTGCTAGTGGTGACTCGAAATATGCAGATACATTTAACCAATTTGGAATTGCAATTGATAACAAAATGCACTTGCTTGGAGCAAAGCGAATATTACCTTGTGGCATGGGTGATGCTAACACAAATTTAGATATGGATTATGCTACTTGGGAAGGCTCATTATGGCAAGCTATAGGAACACATAATTTGTCACTTAGTCTTATTGAAAATGCTCGTTTAAGTAAACGTCGTATGCTTCCAACTGATACAAAATTGCAATTTAGCGTAATTGAGGTTTTACAACCACGATCAATTGATTTTGGTACACGATTGAAAAAACAGGAAAAAGCAAAAAATCATATTGCAAGCAATAGTGTTTTTTTTGATGCACCACCACTGATACTTGATAGCGTTGATTATGTTGTATCTGATCCAAAATCGGCAGTACTAAGAGTGGATTTAACCATTGATGATCCTACGAAATGGACTTATCAAGGGGCTGATACATTAGTTTTATATCCAGAAAATTCACTTGCTACTGCTGAAGCTATAGCAACAGCATTAAAATTTAAACTTAGCCAGTATGTTCAGCTCATTCCTGTAGCAAATGTGCCATTCAAGCACCCATTTCCTTCTCCTTGCACAGTACAAGATATTTTAACAAAGTACTATGAATGTGCAACGGTGCTTTAAACGTAGAGGAGTAAAATAATTTGTGTTGTAGGTATCCCAAGCTGTAATAAAGAATCTTGCACAGTATAGCAAAGAAACTAAAGACAATGACCTATTGAACCAACTTGCATCCGATAGCATCATGTATAAAACCAAAGTTAGTGATACCAAGGTAAAAGCAATTTTCAATCTTGCTTTAACAATTTCTTTAGTTAAGTCTTGTTGGACTATTAAAGCTTTGTCCAAGCATTGAAATCAGCTTGGAAGTATTTCTGCATGTCATTCCATTTATGCAACCACGATACTTTACCATTGCTTCTTTACATCAGCTAGCTTTAGCCACCGTTAGTTTATGTATTCGTGTCCCTCCAAAAGAAGTATTTAACGATATTGAGCATCATGGTGGTCTTATCGGTGGGTATTTCACAGACCTTTCAATCAAGAAAGAAAAGGCAATTGCGTATGCTCAAAAGTCGAAAACAAGTCTTGGAACTACAGTAGACACATCACAGCATTGTGTACAAGCACTTGTATTTCCATCAAAATTTAGAGTTGGTCCTGCTGATTGTCCGATGATTATGATTGCAACAAGTTCAGGATTTGCTCCAATGCGTGCACTACTTCAAGAACGATTAGTAAGTACTTCCAAGTTGCAATTGCTCATACATTTGTAGCGAAAACCTGCGGCAAGTGGAAAACATTACTTCTTTTTTGGGTGTAAAAGCAAAACCTGCATTCCATTTGAACAAGAAATTGATGCATGGAAAGACACAATTGATTTAAATTTGATTCTTTCATGTTCATCCGAAAGCAGTAGTTCGACATTGTTCAAATATGTTCCTGATGCTGTTCAGGCTTATCTTTCAAAGATTCTCATGGAAATAGATGAAAACAATGGACGTATATACGTCTGTGGCAATTCTCGATTTGTGGATGATGTCAAACAAGTGCTTTTAGAAGGCAAACGGGATATGCTACATAAAGCCCGACTCGATATTGCGTTGGCTGATGAATGGATGGTAGAACTGATGCGTCAAGAACGATACATTGAAAGTGCTTGGGGATAATTCTATATATCTCTAAGAGTTTTGCTTCTCTTCTTCCTGTTTCTTGCGCAATCGATCACGTCGAATGTCACGAAGAACGCCTTCTCGCATTTCCTACTCATTTTTCATGAGAAACATAGCTACACGATCCATGCAAACTCTTTTTTCTCGTACTTGAATGTCATGAACGGTGTAAATAGTCCCTATAACCCCGAGAATCACGACAGCCGACACAGTCGCGGCAAGTGATGGCCGACGCATTTTTTAGAGTTCAAAAATTCATTGAATTTTATCCAATCAAATCACATCAAAATATCATTTCAGAAATAGTATTAATATACTCCTAATAGTGTAAATTACTCCAAACAGTGTAAATTGCGTAAATAGTGTATGTATGATTGATAAATAACATAAGAATAATGTAAAGAAACGGTGAAAGAATGGAGAGAAGAAGACAAGAAGACAAGAAGATGATAGAAACACTACTACAAAAGCTACGTTTATAGGTTACTATGGACATGGACACAGTTAATAAATTACGAGGTTGAGAATTGCTCTGTGAATGGATTGCGGAAATCAAGGCCATTTTCAACTGAACTAAAGCTATGTGATGCTGAAGACATACCATAGCCTTGTCCCATGTTGCTTAATTTGATTTCGAGCTCTGCCATTCGGGTCATTGTCTGTGTAAGTAGAAGCATTGCTTCATTATGCTGCTTCTCTTGTTCAAATACACGAAGTTCCAATGCAGAATTGCGAGCTTCGAGTAATCGGATCTGCTGCTGAAGAGAGCTTACATCACCAGGTTCTTGTTCACTCCCTGTGCAGCTAGCTGTATCACTGCCACTTCCTGATGCTCGTGTGCCAATAAACTTTCGCATCAAGATTTCTTTGTCCATGGCTTCCATATCCCCACGGGAATTCGCACTTGGACGTCGCATGGACGGTGGTGGTGTTGGCAATTCTGTATACGATCGTTTGGATGGAGGTGTAGATTCTGGTGATGGAAGAAGATTGCTAATGCTTGGAGGCTGTACAAAGCGTTTAGGCATTGGAAGTTGATTACTTGATGGATGATCACTTTGTTTCAAGAAGCAATCGCCACAAAGGGAATATTTACTTGACTCTGTAGGTGCATGAGCTAATCGTCCAGCAACGTGATGCTTGCATAGAATCACTCGACATTGACAACACACATACTTCTTCCGAAAGACAGAAAACGATTTGTGACAGACATGACAACCACTGTCTCCTTTACGTGAAGAAGATGTTGATGAAGTAGATGATGCTCTCTTCATAAGTAGAGCTGGAGACGATTCAATGACTGATTCTTCTTCAACTTCTTCAATTCCACTTTGATATACAAAACTATGTACTTGTTCATCACAATGAGTACCACCAAGTGTAGCAAAGACTTGACTTTCACGTAAACTATCTCGCATCATCTGCGATTGCCTCAACAAATCTCTTTTCGTTTCTTCGTATTGTGTATCATCATCTTCTCCATCCACTTCTGGATGATCCCATCGATATTTTTCTTCTGCTTTTTGCAATACACCCAACGAATCTTCATCAAGTCCACTCATTGTTGCCATGGCCAAAGGACGTAGTCCATCAGGTAATTTACTCCATATACTTTCAGGAGATGCTGTACACAAAATAGCTAATGAACTAGCTCCAATATTTGATCGAATTGCAACGTGTAAAGGTAACATTTGTGCATCGTTCTTACATAAAGTTGCGTCTGGGTAAGCGTCAAGAAGCGCAAGTAAGACATTTATCGGGACATCGTTTTCTGTACAAGCCCAATGTAATGGTAACATCCCATAATGATCTCTTTGCTGTGCAGCTAAAGGATTCTTTAAAAGACATGCAAGAAGACCATCCCAATCGCCTTCTTCTGCTAGTCGAATCCCTTCTTTAAGTGACTTGGACATGTGCGCCACACGAGGAGCGATCGCAAATAATGTGTTGCCTGTTTATTTCATACAAAATTTAAATGATCCGGATTGTATCCGGCTGTGACGTAATTCTTTGGTAATGCTTGGCCCTCTGCCAACACACTGAACTCGTGTGATCTTTCAATCTTCTTGTAATGGGCTTCTATCGTTTTTAAAAATTTAAGTAAATATGGTTAGAAGACACAGTATTTGCCATTGAATGCATGTGACAAGTTCTTACTTGTATTCGTTCATAAGTCTGATCGGTTTTAAATGACACAAACGGGTGGTATTCAAGCATTTTCCTTTACAGAATAATCCTACGTTAAATACAAAGAAATCCCACATTAAAATTCATCATGTAAATATCAAAGCCAAGATACTGTAGCTGCATCATTAACTGTCTTTCTAATGTAACCTAGGGCAAACTATCTTTTATATTCTATTGAATTTATAGACCCTATGGTTTCATGGAATTGTTACAAATTTTAAATGCAAATGTTCCCTAGGAAAAATAACCAGTTGACTTCCGGATATACAAACTTGCTATCCGAAATTTCAAAAAACATTCCTTAGTTTATAGCCTAGGAAAAATATATTACTAAATTTGTATCCATGTTGAGAACCCTACGGTTTATTCCAAAGTATACAAATAGCAAAATATTTTGTTCCCTAGTAAAATACCTAGTAAAGACTAGGTTTGTAGCCTAGGATATAATAGCTTGTATTTTGTATTATATTGTTGTACCCTAAGGTTTATTGCGATTAATACAAAAATAAAATGAAAAGTAGCCTAGGATAAAACGTATTCCGGATAATATAAAGATTATTCGGACGAACTCGATTGGAGTTAATCATTTTGATAAAGTTGATCTAATGGGCAAAGCTCGTCGTAATAAATCGTATCGTGTGCATCAACCAGCAGCAAAGAAAAATGTACAAGAGGATCCAGTATCTGATAATGAAGAATCAACAAGTGTAGAAGCTCAATTAAGTCGTGGACAACGTAAACGTCAAAAACGACGTGATGCATTTTTGAAAAAAATGGGAATGGTTCAACGTGCAGTGGAAGAAAAGGAAAAAGAAAGCAAGAAAAGTAAAGATGGAATGTTTGGTGATCTTGAAGAATTACAAAAATCATTGTTTTCAACCCAAGTCGAAGCAATTTCTACCTCAAAGACTGAAAATATCAAATCTGTTTCTCAAATGACTGGTAAACAAAAAAAGAGATTGGCAATGCAAGAACTTGGTCATTTAAAAGCTGTACAAACACATCCTGCTTTTCAATCAAATCCTTTTGCTGCTATTCAAATGCATTTACAGAATACTGTCGTTCGAGATAATAAAACAATTCAATAGAAAATCATTCTTTACTCTGTATTACACAATAATGCTACACCTCTTAAGCCCCAATGTCTTGGTGGTCGATTTGATGGGCATTTCATTGTTACCATAAAGATAATATATCGATCAGTTCGCATTGGATATTTGTAACATGGACATTCAAATGGGCCGATAGATCCATACAATTCTTTCCTTGATTTTGCTTCTAGTTCTTTCGACATACTATTTACATGAAGTACTGGCAAAGATGTAAAAAGTTTCTTGGGTTCCGATTCAACTAAAGTACCATCTTGTTTGCTCCATGTAGCACCATCAAGAAAGAGACCATAAATGAGAATTCCTTCTCCTGGTGGTTGACGAACTTGTTCAGCTCGTTCAAATGTAGTCACTTCAGTATGATAAACTACATCATCTAAAGCCCATTTATCTGTCTTGGAATGTTTACGAGTCACTTCTTGCTTCATTGCTGTTAACATTCCTTGAGGATTAAAGAAACCAGTGAGCCAAAAACAATTTGGACGACGTGTATTAAGCCATGTACGACTTTGTTCATCACGAGATAATAAAGAAGAGAACCACAAACCCAATGTAGGTAATATCCATGAAAATTCATCACCTACAGAAGTACGTAGCCACGAAGGTGGAACTTTAGCATCAAATATTGCATCGAGTGTGCCACTTAATTCTTCTGTCATGACTACTTCACCACGAATTGCCATTTGCAATTGAGATAACATTGTACGAACTTTTGATATAACACGCTGGAGACGCTGAATTTCTTGGTATAAGAAAATGTTGAGAGGAATTGTTAACCCACCAAGACGTTGGATTTTAGCTTTGTAATCATCCTCAATGTAATCTTCAGGTAGACGATCAGCAAGTTCTTTTGCTTTTTCACATACAACATCTTCACGAGAAATACCAGATGAACCACCACCACCTTTAGGTTGAGTTTCACCCAATGTACCAAGAAGTAAATTAACTTCTTTGACTCGATACGTTAAATCTGCATTGGGATGCAATCCAAAGATTTCAGGTGAATCGACATCAGGAAGACTATGGCAAAAGTTACGATAATCATCAATGTTTTCAGCTACAGGAATACGATAATTGAAATCATTGGGAATACGCAAAATTGGCTCAGCTGGATTGTAGCTAAAGTTGGGCGAACATGCATCAGGCTGAAGACACCATTCACAATAATAGTTAAACATTCGACGATCAAGATTGTCTGTGATTTTACCACCGTATTGTACTTCTGACACCATGTATTGTAGTGTTGGCCAAGAGATAGGACCATTGTATAAATGTTTCTCAAGGAAAATTGTACAAGCAGACAAATCACCATTGTTGTATTCGTAAGGAATACACCAGCCAAGAGGACCGAATTTTTTACGCTCAATCACCACAGAGTGCAAAAAGCATAAATCGAATAAAAGTTGTCTCCATTGTACAGTCTCAACTCGTTCCAGCTTTTCTTGATCAACCATGACTGTAAAAGAACGAAGAATTCCTGCATGTAGACCTTGAGGAGGTTCATTTGTGACCTTTGTAGACATTTGAAGTAAGCCAAGAGGAAATTGATCACTTGGTAAAGCTGTGAGGAATAATCGAAAGTTTTGATCCATTGTTTCACTCAATTTGAAAATCACATCTTCCATTTGCTCCATCAATTCGAGCCCAAGTTCACAATTTTGTAGTAGCACCCATGTGCCATTGACAACACCAGCATTAATGGCTTTTAAAGCAACAGGTTCTTGACCTTCTCCCATGGACACAACTGCAGGCGATGGGAACTTTCTCTTTCGTGCAAGCTGCTCAATACTTTCAGTCGGATCGGCACCAATTGATAGTAAAAAGATAACTGGGGTATCTGCTTTCATTTCACTGAAAATACTTTCAATCGTATCAGTCACAGGCTCGACATAACGTGGTCCCATTTGTTGAGTGTTCCGAATAAACTCTTTTGTACATAAAATAGTACGATCCATTCGAAGTGCACGTACAAGCAACAGTTTGAGATATGGTCCAATTTGTTCATTTTCAGCTATTCGATTCTCATAATCCGGTATCATTGTGTTTTCAGGTTCATTGTCTTCATACCAACGACGCCACATTGCTTCGTTTGATGTCATATCGTGTGGCAATGACGTATAAAATTTACAGGATTGAGATAGTTCGATTACATTGAGCCAAGATTCATTTGATATCCATGAAAAAGGCTTTCGACGTACTGTGTTGATATCCAAAGCTGCACCACCACGAATGAGTAAAGTTACTTCTTCTCGTGTTAATAAACCTTCAGTCACAAGAATCTTCATGGTGAGCAATAATATAAACGTTAATTTATCTCGTTCGTAGAGACCACGGTTGATGTAGCGATAGCTGATATAAGTCATTGTTTCAATGATATTTGCAACACGCTTAGAAGCCAAAGCTGCTTTGTCTGCCACGTCCATCGATTTCATAAAAAGAGCCAAAAACTGATTTAAAGATGTTTGATACATGCAATTCACCAAAGACATTTCAACAACAGAAAAATATAACACAGAACCTCGAGTAGCAACAGGACGGAATTGTTCACGCTTTTCATTGATAGATTTTCTTGTATCTGCTGCAGCAATTAATTTATCCTTGACTTCTGCAGCTTTTTCTTTCGTATTGGCCAACACACCAATGAGTTCTTCATCTTCTAGTAAATTGCCAGTATTACTAGTCAAACGTTCAAGAAGTGATGCATCTAACGCTAGAAGTGATTTTGTGTTCAAATTGACATCTTCCAACACTTGAGCCAATTGCTCCTCCAAAGCTTTTTGCTCTTTTCCAATCACTCTTCCAAGCAATTGTTCTTCAAGACCTTTAATCGTCACAGTAAAATCAATTACAGTAGTCTTTGCTTGCAATTCAGGGCCAAAATGGGGATTTGGCAAACGTGTAATGAAATACATTGAAAAGGCAGGATTAAATTCCATGTTTTTGTCTGAAACATTGATCGATAGGGATCTTCCTTTCACAATAATTTGTCTTTCAAGCACGGGATCTAACATTGGATCAATATCTTCTTCGACACCAGTAATAACTAGAGCTCGACCTTCACCCATGCAATACTCGAGCTGATCTTTTAATTTAGGATGATTTAAAGCGGTACTGCCATAACTTGGCATGCGAGTGGCTTCGCGGTTCTTAATCCAAGAAAGAGCTTGGCCTTGTGGATCAACGAGAAGTGGGTACCGAGATGATCTTGTGACCATAATACCATTTTGAATAGATAGAGAATCCGTTGGTAAACCTTGAATATTCCAGTCACCAATTGTACCAATATCAACAAGAAAATTAATAATGTCCAGGTCAGAAGTCACAGGTACACTACGCATTTCACAATCTGGAATGAACTTGTTCATAACCATGTAATTGCGGAAGTCTTGATTAAATGGACCACAATAGGATACAAAAGCACAAGCAACAGCACAATCTCCAACCATGCGACGCTTTAAATCAGCAAAGTTATTGGAATCATCAGTCCAACGAACACGTTCACCAGCAAGACCATTGATAAGATCTGAAGCCTGTTGCATTTTTCTTGCTAGAGCATTAGCACCATCCTCAATACGCTTTTTCTCGGACATTTGAGATTCAAACATTTGCTGTAATTCGGTCAATCGTTCTTTGCACTTACTCAAACGAAGTTCAGCAGCAGCTAAAGCTTTATTAGCTGCTTCCATTTGTCCTTCAGCAATCATGAGAGCTTCTAACTTTGGCTTTACCACTTTCGAAGCTTCATGGTAAAATTTCATAGCTCGTACCCAAGTACAAAGACCTTCAGCAGCAAGAGAGGCATTTTTCGCGACTGCAGGTAAGAATCCCTCTAGTTCCATGTACGGACAAAGAAGTTCAATAGTTTCTTCATTGATCATATCTTTCCCGACTGCACCAAAAGTTTGCACATTTTTAAGGAAATTGGAGTCACTCATCACTTGTTGTGCAAATGGACTGAATGAAGTTTCAATGAAATCAATATCTTGTTTGGCCACGTTGAGTTTAGCTTGCTTAACAGTATTGAGCTGACTTTGAAATAGAATCAAGACACCATCGAACACCAAACGAATTATATCAGCAGGCTTGGCGAGCTTTTTAATTTCACCTATGTGTGCGGGTTTAATCGAGTCAATTGCTGTTTCTGCTTCCTCGACAAAGGGCTTAGCTTTGGCTAAATCAGTCTCACATGCAGCTTTTTCAGCACCGATACGAACAGCATCTTCTTCGCACTTGGCTTTAATAGCAGCAACTTGTTCACCTTCCTTGTATGCTTCAGCTGATGATACTTGCAACGATTGAAG
This sequence comes from Thraustotheca clavata, assembly GCA_002081575.1. Taxonomy (NCBI): domain Eukaryota; phylum Oomycota; class Saprolegniomycetes; order Saprolegniales; family Achlyaceae; genus Thraustotheca; species Thraustotheca clavata. Next base: position 14,000 of record JNBS01000239.1, on the reverse strand, counting down.
CATTGCATTTGTTTCTTCTGTAGCTTTTTGTAATTTCACTTGTTCATCAGCAAGAACAATCGACATAGCACGAACATCTTCAGCACCTTGAATAAGCTTCTTTAATCCAAGGTTAACTCGCTGTTCTTTGACTTTGATTTCTTCAATTTTGACTGTGTACATCTTCTTGTACGACTCAATGAAACTCAAGTACGATTTAGGCGTTTGATAAACTCGACGACGCATCTTTTGAAAGTATTCATCGCATAAATCGGTAACAATCCGATGAACCATACCCATGTGAGTCATTAATGCTAGCCGAGTTGCATCATCGCACTCCATAGGATAGTCCAAGACGAACCCTTTTGATACAGCAATAAGAGCATCTTCAGGCCATGTTAAGAACCAGTCAATGGTTGGACCAGAAATTAAACCAGGAAACTTTCGTGCACGGTCTGCAAATTTTGCATTCAGTGGTGACATACAAAGAACCACGTGCAGATTATCTCGAACGCCATCAATAAAATACTGCTTTAAATTTGCTTGAGTGTCAGGTAATCCTGGTCGATCTTTTACAAAGGTATTTCGTAAATCAGCAGTCATTGCCATCATTTCATCTTTGGCAAAGAGACCAGCTACTTCACCCGTCATAAGAACGGAGTTGAGCAATTCCAAAAAGATTTCGTTTTTAATTTCAGAATCGGTAAACAAAAACGTAGTTGATTTCTTCAGGTGTCCAGCACTCTTGTAGAGAAGTCGCAGATCGTCCATAAATGAGTTTGTATTGTAAGTTTTGGTGAGAGTAACTTGGAATGCCGTTGACTGTGCCATGTATGCAGCTAAACGAGTTAAAGATTGTTTTCCTGAACCACCAACACCAACAAGAAGTGCTGAACCACGAGGCATTTCAAGTAAACGTGAGAGACGTAATAGATGCCCAAGAGCATCATCAAAGAGGACTAATCGCATCATTCGTTGAGGGTAATCGTTGTTGTATTTTGCAAGAAATTCGTTGACGCGAGTACGAATTTCTTCAAGTGTACCACCAGGTTCATACCTATGACAACGTAAATAAAAAAATTATTCCTCAACAATCGTACACTTTGGGCACAACTTCGTCTACCACGCCGTCTTCATTTTCAGCAGGATCACGCAAAAAGTTCACCATGTAGAATGGAACGCGAACTTTATTCTCCATTTCGTCACCAAAGTGAGTGTGAAGCAACTCACGCATATACGCTTGATAAATATCTTTATCCTTGTAGTTTGTCAATTTATCAGAGAAGACACGTTCGCATTCGTGTTTCCACACCATAATAATGAGCTGTCCTTGATCCAATTTATCCATTTTTCCTTCGGACACCCGGAAGCCACCTCCAGAGGTGAAAGTCTCGGCAGGTGTCAATAGTACACCTTGGAATACGCGACTGAGTTCACGCATATTGAAAATATAGTGGAATTTTGCTGGCGTGGGCAGCAATTTTGCTTTCATATAGTTCCAAAGATCGATTGTAGCACGTGTAAGTTTTCCAGCAGTCTCAATAGCATCTTTTGCATAGGTGTCCGGAGTAAATCGTCCTGTAAGCATTTGACCATAGATATCATCAATAGATGTCAACGATGGTAGAACTAAGTTAAATAAGAAGAATTGACGCTTAAGACGATTTGGAATGTCATTACGACCACCTCCAGGGTGACCCATAGCACCAACATATTGAAGGTCTTCGCACACTTTAAAATCACCACGACGATCTTTGGACAAGAACGAAAACCCACTGCATTCGATGATCAAACGTACAATTTCCAATGTTGGCTGATCGCCCCAAGCATTGACGAGAGGCATGCTAAGATCATCAAGGAAAATTGTCATCTTTTTGCCGTTTGGAGGGCCAAAACTTTTACCACCACGTTTATCCAATTCAGATTCCACAGCAGTTTGGAACATAAATGGAGTTGTTGCACTTGAAAAGTTGACTCGTTTTACAAGCATTGTATCAGGATTTAGCTCGTTGAAATACATGAGAGCACAAGATGTTTTAGCCGTACCAAGACCTCCAACCATGAGAACTGGTTTCTTTTGTTTGTGCAGATTTTCAATTAAATAAAGTGTTCGAACCGAGTCCATAGTTGGCACCAACAAGTTGGAAAAGTCAAGCTTCTCACCTTTAGGATAATTCCATTTGGGTGGACGCCAGATCTTCCATTCATAAGTGGCTGGATCGACAAAATGCTCATAGATTAAATTTCCATCTGCAAGCTTAGGCATGAGTTGTTGCTCATCGAGGTTACGAAGCCATTCATCAAATTTTACTCGATCTTCAGGCTCTAACAGTTGACCCACGCTCCAAGCAATGCAATAGAGAAATAGTTTTTCAAGCTGCTTTTGCAATACTGCTGGGTCTTCTGACAGAGAATTACCATGATCTCCCATGAGTAAACCAGTCATCAAATTGTACAAACGTGATGCTTGTCCAACTCGTGAGACTGGCATTACTCCCGAGGTATTTCTTGCTAGATAATCAAAGGCAATACCAGGCAAGAGCGGTGTATTTTCTCCCATGTATTTCATAAATAAGTTGCGTAGAATATCTTGATGTGAAGCTGGTCTCTTTCGAATCCATGCCTCAACCACTGGAGCCCAATCTAAATCTGTGTCTGAGACGAACACAATACCAGCTCGAGACACTGTAGCAGGCGAAGCATTTACGAGTGTTTCAACTTCAAACATTAGCTTTACATTGTCTGTCATAGGCATTCGATCGCCATTTGCAAGGGTTAAAATCTTATTGTCATCAAGGACAGTATTTAAATCTTCAATCCAAATCGCATCAACAGGTCCATCGCAAATCATCCACATGATAAACTTATTGCTCTTTTGATTGTATTTAGACCACATTGCAGCAAACACACCAGTGGTCCATTCACCTGACATTGGATCAACCTCCCCATACATTTCTGCAGCTCGAATGGATTTTGGGTTGAGCTTTGACTGTTTGTGATTAATTGTTGTTGTAAATGTAAGTGCTTGCTGTAAAACCTCGAAGATTCGTGACTTCCCACCTCCAGTTGGACCAACTAACATGATACCGTGTCGTACTAACTGTGTTTCATAAAGTTGAATAACTTTGTTCAGCCAGCCAGGGTGGTTAACAAGCCCAATTTTGTCAATTTCTGCAAGTACTGCAGCTTCTAACTCAGGGTAGACTCCTTTAGGTGGTGGTGGTACTGTGGGGAATAAATCTTGTAGCAACGAGAGAAACAGGGGCACATCTTGAGCGACAAGCTTGGATAAGTTCATGTCACGAAGGGTTTGGAAAAGTAGTTTAGCTTCCAGATCATTACGATTGTCACGCTTAATTTTGCCAGCACTTCGTAATACAGCAAGAATATTTCGTAGACCCCAATCGTAGTGCTTTTGAGCAGATAATTGTTCCTTACACGTCGAGTACAAAATGAAAAACTTTTTTGCGAGTTCTTGATACTCGAGATACCCAACGGAACATAGCTTAACCTTCATAATAATTTCAAAATCTGGTACCATCATAGCAACACCACGAAAGAGCGCTTTTAAATTTTCTGGTAATTCTTGTCGACCAGCATACCCAGGATTCATTGTAATAAAGAAACCACAAACAGGTAAGAGTAAAATATTTTGTGGATCACCCGGGAATTGAAAGAATTTGGTTCCTGTCTTCTTTGCATTTTGAATGGCAAGAACTTGCTGAGCTACGACAGACAACACAGGCAATTGAATGCGATTAAATTCATCAAAGCAGCCCCAAAGCCCACCTTGACATAAACCTTTGAAGATTTTAGCACAATCAGTGTACTTTTGTTGATCAGTACAGTTGGTGACAACAACATAAATACCAAGTGTACGACCCAAATCCTTGACAGTCTCCGTTTTCCCAGTTCCAGCAGGTCCTGCAGGAGCACCACCAAAGTACATACCCAAGGCTTGAGCTAGTGTAATATAGCAACGATCTGTTAATGGTGTCACTACTAGACGTTCTTTTGAACCAAGGTATTCGAACTGATAGTTGAAATCGACATCAGTAATAGATACAACACACGCACCATCAGGAGTAAACTCATCAGCATTGTTCGGTCTCCAGTAAAATCGAGCTTGCTTTAACCACTCAAAATCATTTGGGTCAGATATTTTCTTTTGCTTGTAAAGTGTGGCCAAATCTGACATGACATCACGCTGGTGGACATGAATTGTCACTAGAGTTTCAATTTTGACACGATTTTGCTTGGAACCCAGATCCTGAAGACACCAACTTGACAATTCTGTCAAAACTTGAAGTTGCTTTTGGCTCATGTCCTTCATTGCATTCTTCTTTGCACGGCATTGTTCAAGGGCAGTTTGAACATCATTTGTCCACATGAGTTGAATACCTAGTAAAGCAAACTGAGCTACATATCGATCCACAAATTCTCGCATTCGTTTGATATCAGCACTCATGGCACCAACATCGTTTGCACAATGACGACAAATATCTTTCATTGTAAGTTGCATCGATCGAAGGAGAGAAGCTAACCAGTCTTCGATGTTGCCTTGAGCTTTTACAATAGATGAAAATCTCACTTCATCAACGCCAGAAATCATGGTATGGATAAGTGTTTTGTCCTTCTTGTCGTGAAGTACCCTTTCAATCGAGTCAAATACTTTTTCATAATGTTCATTCATACTCAAAGGATCACTGCCTTGAGATAAAATCATCAACAAGCCAGGGTTTGATACAAAATAAAAACGTGGGAATTTGTTTCGCTTCTGTTCAAGATAACCTTCCAACGATTTTTGACACTTTTCGAGTTCAGCGTACATTGTGGGAAGACATGACTTTAATAATTCACTGGCACAACACTGAACGACATTTTTGATTTCAACAGACTTGGTCATTATCTTGGCCCAATCTTTGTCAATCTTTTGAAACTTTTTCGCTTCAACAGGCATTTGCTTGGCAATATCACCACCAGTAAATACAGATTCCAGTGAGCACCACAACATTTGTACTTTAATCCATCTTTCCAAAGTTTCAGAAGTATCACTCAACTGTTCAAGCTTTTGCTGGGCAACCTCTTTAAATGGTAAAACATGACGCATACTAAGCATTGTTTGTAAATTCATTTGGGCTTCCTCCAAAGCTTCAACCACAGGAACTACACCCTTTAAGACAGGAACATTGCGATTCTTCCAGTCATTGAATTGGAATTCTTCTGCATCCCATCGTTCATTAATTTCACCCAGAGCAATTTCAATCTTGAGTTGTTTATCGGCACCATCGGTGATTTCTTCGATTTCGGTCTTGTAATTGACAATATTGGCATCCATCAATGCTTGAAGTTTAAAGTCGGCTGCATTTACATCGAATGAGGTGTGCGTTTTTTCCATGACTGCATCCCAATGGCGTGGTTTGATAGATGCCTTACTTAATTCTTGAAGAAGAGGCAGAATATCTGTGAAATCGTCGATCATTTTCTTTAATATGCCATAGGCTTCCCATTCTCGAAGTTTAGCAGGCATTTTCTTGCATCGATTAGAGAATCCATCAACTTTTTCAGTCATAGCTTGCATGTTCTGCGCGACTTGCACCCAAGGAATAGTTTTCCATTCTTCCAAAGTGCTTAGGACATCAACATATAATCCGAAGAGCTTATCTTGGAGCTGAAGTTCCTTCTTTGTCATCTCAAGTTCAGGATAACTTGTCTTGGGTAATGCAAATAGCTCTTCACCTGATGTATATAAATCTTGCTTTCGTTCACGAATTTTGTATTCTTCCTTGTATCGATTTAATCTTTCAACAGCTTCAGACGCGCTAATACCAATAACCATAGGACCATTCGCCAAAAAGTCTTCTCGAAAATGCTTGACATCAACAATAAATTCTTTAATATCACGAAGCAATCCACGTTTGAAACCAGCCTGTGTCTTACTTAATTCATCAGTTCGTGTTTCAGCATGATGAATGAGCTTTCGCCAATTGCTCCGTAAGACAGATTTTTGATCCATTTCTTCTTTTTCCATGAAGCCATCGGGAAGGTAGTACTCAAGCATTTCGTACATATCCAATACAGGATTAATTTCCATATTGATTCCACTTTCTCGAGCTCGTACTTCTTTGAGTAAATTCATGACAAACCGAAGTGAATCCAAGTCGACAACTTTACGATTGAGTTTGCCCATCATCGATCTGAAGTATTCAGTCAGCGACTCCATCTTCTTTCTTGCTTGGTTGTGGAGATTATCGCTATATTTCAGCTTCCACTGGGCATTTTCGTGCTTTAGCTGAAGTTTGATGTTCCGGGTATTAAGACACAAAGCCCCAATGTTGTGATTAGCTAAATTACATTTTCAAAATATTATTTCAAGATATTTTCTTACCAGGTATTGCTGTGATATCTTCATCAATAATCACGAATGATTTGAGTTTGCGTTCAAAGTCCTGAAGCTCGGGGTTCTTCTTCAAAAAGTTCTCATACGACACATCTTTGTTTTCCATCCAAAGCCATTCATATTGTTTAAACGATTCCAAATACTCAGTGACACTATTCCGCAGGCCTTGAACACTTCCTGTAAGTAGTAAAACTACGCGAACAATCTCAATATCTTTAGTAATTCGTTCAAAAAATGTGGTTTTGTCTTCTTTGGCAATTTCAGCTTGACCCCAATCGTAAAGTTCTTTGGCAGCAGCCAACACAGTTTGAGCAGCACGATTAATTGCCAATTGAATATCATCCAACGATGGATAGAGTTGAACACGAGGTATGCTTAACTGCACGTCGACATCGAAAAATGGTCGTTCTGCAATAACCAAGTTGACACCAGCTCGAGAAGCCACTCGTTTTTTGACGCTGTTTAATGAATTCTTGGTGCAGTGCAATAGGGCTTGGTACATAAAATGGTTATAGTGTTTCTTGAGTTTCATAGCTTCTTCTGTCGATACCGACTCAATATGAGAATCAAGAGGGTATTGGGAGATGATTTTCAACAAATCTTCGACAGCATTTTCAATTTCAATGTTTTTTCCTTGAAGCAATGCTCCAGCTCTTCGGATATTTGAGCCTTGCATAGAAACAAACTCTTCTAGAGAGAATGATTGATCTGTGGGTAAATCCACTAGCATGGTTTTACTGACTATTCGTAAATTCTTTTCAACCCGATTTTCAATGATATCATTAATATTCGTGACCAATTCTTCCAGTCGTTGCAAGCCAATATGAATATGATTGCGGTAAGCTTCGATGTTCATACTTGTCCACGTTAAAGTTATCATACCAGGACGTAATTTAAATTCCATATCATTAAAATGTGGTCGAAGAAGCATTGCAGTCACTGGAATCACCTTTGTCACAATACGGTCATATTCAGATAAAGCAAATTGCAATTCGTTGTAATAGTTTTTGAATTTTTCTTCTTGTAGCAGGACAATCTTTGCAGACTCTGGAATTTCAATGCCCATTCGATCAAGACATTTAGCTTCACGTAAAAGCTGCAAAATTTCAGGGTCAAAGTTGACATACAAAATATTATCTTCAGGATGTCGAATGATAAGTGTAGCTTGTAGCCCAGCTTTGGCAGTGTCAATGTATTGTACCCAAGCTTGGTACCAAATGTATTCAAAGGCCACGAGTGTTCTTGCTACTTTATTGTACATGCGAATAATTCGTTTGGCATCTTTCGATGCTAAAACATTTTGATTTGACTCAAATTTCTTCATCGGTTCTTCTATACGTTTAAGCAAATGGCGAGACCAAGTGATGTTTCCAGCCACAGGCGGCAAGTTGCGCGGATATGGTGGATTATGTTTGTGCCTTTCATATTGCTGTAGTACGTGCTCCAATTCGAGGCCATAATTTTGAAAGATCACATTAAACTTTGAGTCCAAATCCGATTTTAAATTTTCTCGTTGAAGAATAGTTTGAAATTTGCGGAGCAAATTTAATGAGTGCTCGATTGAAGTAATATTTTCAAAGGAGTCATTGATAAACTTTTGCAAAAGGCCTTCTAGATCCGAAATTCTGACATTAAATTCAACATAGTCTCGGTCAAATCGATTGTTGCGAAAGTCGAGCAAATCGTGATTTCGTAGTCGAAATTCTCTAATAACTCCATTGAATTTACCAATAAGTTCTTCCATGCCTTCAAGCTTGTGTTGCCCCAATGAACTGAATTGATGTATTGTTGTAAACATATCGATAAGTTTGATAATACGACGACAAAATAGATCAAACTTGCCGAATATTTGCATTTCGTTGAATTCGAATTGCTTTCCTTTTGGCATTGAAAAAAGTTTATCTTTCGTTGCGCGGTACTGTTGTTGATATGCCTCATTGAGCTTTAGGCAAGAATCTAAATTTCTGACCAGCTCTTCAGGCTCCTTCGTCCACATAACCTCAAAATTTTCACATCCTGTAATGCAGTTTTTGCAATTGGTGATCATTTGGTTTGTTATCTTGGTCAATAAACTTGCCATTCTCTCTGATGTATTATAATACCGAGCAATGGAATGTATCATTTTGATAGAATTCATAAGGGCTGGTAACGTGTCAATAATTGTATTCGGTGTGCCTGTGTAGAGAGGTACAATAAACTTTTCAAGAGTAAAGAGGTACTTCACGTTGTCTTTAGCTTCGTTTGTAGCCTCTGTAATACTAATATCTGTTTGTTTCCATCGACGCAATAGAGTTTGAATGCGTTGTTTGGTGTCATCACTAACATTTTTGGAGGTTCGGCTTAAAACAAAAAACACATCCTTATATTCGTTTGATTTGAGCTGCTCAGTGATGCTTGTCAACCGCTGCATCCGGCGACGCCAATATTCGAGTTCACCCATAGGTCCATCATCATCAATTTCATCATCTTTAGTCTTTCCATCACTTGTAGTGTTAGTCTCGAGATATGTGGAGATCATATCACACCAATCCTTTAAAACATCTTCATAGTGTGCTATTACTTGTGGAGACTCACTTAAAGCAGGTCCACGAGTGCCAGCATTTTCATACTCACTATCAGGCCGTCGAAGTTCTAATCCACTGTCCATGCTATGAAGTGCTTCCTAATGCCTGATTAACCTAATGTCGTCTAGCAATAAAACCTTAAGATCATTGGCAAATTTTTCTGATTCACTCATAAATTCGACTTTAAGATCGGGATCAGCTTTTCCCCAATCTTCTCTAGCTTTAAACAAAGGCGCAAAGAGTTGTGATAAAGTTGCTTCCATATCACGCAAGACATTAGGAGCAAGTTCTCCGTAAAGCAGTGTACTATCACTTCCCTAGATACCATTATATGTAAATCAAAGAGCATATCACTCTCACTTTTGCTACATCTACAACTTTCCCATCCGCTGTTGCTCTTAAAAAGTAGCAACATTTTGATCGAATAGGAATCGAATTACCAGTGGAAGCACATAATCTAACTTTTCCTGATTCTCCTTTCTCAACACTCTATCTTGAAATAAGTAAAATAAGTTCAAAGAGACTTTACATCAGCTTGAAAATGGACAAATATCTTTGGTGTGTCTTTCCCTGCCAATAAATCATCCCACATTTTCTTCACTGCTGGTGATGACAGAAATTCATTCACTTCAGCCAGAGCAACTGTGGGTTCGAAAGACTCGACAATACGCGTCGCAACCCATTGCATCCGCGCATTTGCCATCGTCCTGTCCTGAGTACTTGTTGCCCAAACTTTAACTGCAATGTCCTTTCAAGATACCTTGGCGCCTATTCAATTGCTTATTTTTCTGACAGTTGCGTGAAACTCTCATACTCCCGTCTATCAATCCCTCCACGCATATCTTCTTCATCTTTCCTCTTTCTTTCCTTTCCTTTCCCCGTTCTTTCTCGACATTTCCGATGGTGGTACATTTTTGGCGCCAAAATCGATTGTGTAGGAGCTGTCTTTTTGAAAAATGATCGTTTTAATCATCAATTTGTTTAAAACACTGTTTTATTCATTGATGTACAATTCGTTATAAGATCTGATACTTTTGGTATAAGAACATCTCGGATCATTTTACAATTAGCACGATGGACAGCAAAAGCATCGAAGCTTCGGGCACGATGTGTTTCCATGGAGTAGAATATTCTGTAAATATATGGGTACATCGTGAAGAACTTCATGTTCAAGTGGAAGAAGAATCGTTGAAATCAACGTCTGTTGTCGATCGATGGGGTGGTCATTTTCCTGCAGTGTGTAAGGATATTGAGTTTATCGAATGCATTAATCACTATGAATGATTAGATGTGGAAGAATTAACCAAGAAAACAGGAAATTTTAAAAGATTTTATACGTTTGTCAATATGTTAGTGTCAGCTTTAAACCACAAGAGTGATTCTGTATTCATTGATCTTTTGACGTATTCTGATCTTGTAAACAATGAGGCTTTGTGAATATTGATTAATTTATGAGTAGGAACTATATCGAAAGAGAAAATTGGGAAAATCTACTTTGGCTGACAGTGGAGCAACCTCTGCACATTCAAACAATAAAAGATATTTGATATTGACGTATGCAGTCGAGTTTGATCGAGTTCATTATCCTCTTCCATTAAATTATATTGACAATCCAGCACCAGAAGTACTACAACGCACAATATTACGTCTAAAACAAGTAATATCGAAAGCTATTTAAACATCTAAATGGTACTGTAGAGTCTAGCTGAAGCCCGAGGTGATGGTGGTCAACCTGATAAACAGCTTCATGCCTTGCAAGATGAGAACAATTCGCTTCGACTTCAAATTCAACAGCTCCAAAGCATCCATGATACTTCACAATTCTCGGATGACTCGTACAAGAATGACTTGCAGGTTTTCATAATTGCTTTCTGTTGCTGATCTTGCTACAGAACAAAGAATACAAAGAGCTATTGTCATTATACCAGCAGCTTCAAAAGGATTCAGCAAGAGAGATTTACGAGCTCCAAGCCCAAATAGCTGATTTAGAGTACGCCATAGCTTATTTCTCTGATAAGAATGTATCTTAGAAATGTACAAGCAAATGCTCAGCGATATTCACAACGAATTCATCAGCTTGAGAGAGATATGGAAAGGGCTCAAATCGAGCAAGAACGTCATGTGGTAAATCAAGACACAATATTCCCAATTATAATGAACTCATTAGAGTCAGTTGGAACGACAAGCTAGTGATGCTAAAACACAAGCTGATAACGCCAAGAAGCAACTACAAGAGCTGCAGCTAAAAAACAAAGAACTTATGCGTCAATTGGCCATTGCACGTTCCAATTCCACACCTCGAACTAAAGGAACACCTTCAATTCCATCTTCAAACTTAACCGCGGTAATATTTCATTCCTTTAGTTTTGCATCATTTTAGTAGAAACGAAGTTCACCTGCACCAACAACTCGGTCAAAATCATCAAGACAACCCGTGACTGACACTGACAGTCACAGTGAAAGGCTGTATTCTCCACGTCCAAAACAACAACCATATAAAAGATTTGATCCTACTGCATACCACGTATACCCTACTCAAAATAATTTGCAAGTATTCAATTGGTAATAGCTGGAAAGACAAGCGAAGCTTCGAGCAAGATCACAGTCCCCACAGTCCTTTGGTCGTTCTGGTTCAGTGCCAAAGTACAAAATCACTCACAATATATCTTTAAACAATGTGTAGAGATAGACAAAATGGTTATGCTTCCGATTCTTCAAATGGTTATCAATCTGGTGCCTCGAATACTTCTCGTCGACCAAGAAGCCGTGGTCGTCCAACATCTACAGAACGTCAACGCAACAATGTTAGTTTATCAATAGCTATTAAGTTAACTGTTTGCATGTAGGACACCCGGCTAGCATCGCCTCGATACCAACCACCAAAGAAGTCACCTCCAGCAGTATCTCAAAAGCGACCACCATCTCCTCTTCCACCACGTAAACCTAAAGCTTCCCAACCAAAGAATAAAGCTCGAACCAAAGAGACCGTCAAGTCTAATCGCAAGGATGTTGTAAGAGCTTTCTAATGTTGTGACGTTGATGAGCTTTAGGCTACATCAATCAAGAATATCTATGATGATAGTGATGATAGTGAATTGGAAGGTCCTTCATCATTTACAGACATAGACAAGAGATTGAATGCCCTGCAGCAATTTCTTCAAGAAGCCAAACGAAGCAAATAAAACAACTCTTACATATTTACATGTCGTTGTTAGCATGGGAACTTGAAAAACTCCATCGAATGCTGTCTTGAGATTCCATCAGTGCATGAGGCGACAAGACTGTTTGAGGAGTACGTTTTTTGCCATTGGGGATATACTTGCGAACGCCGTGCATGAGTTGTTTGACACTCGTAGTAAACCCGAGGTTCTGGGCAAAATGGTATACTTCGTTTCGCGATAGCGTGTACTGGTGTGCTAAGCCCAAATACGAAGTCGGGTTGGAGAGTAAAATTGGTAAAATTGGTTTGCCTTTGTCTTCTGCGAAGGCAAGTTGGTCCTGAATTGTCTCATTCTGGTTTTTATCGGAGAGAATAATGATAAATGCTTGGCATTTCAAAATTGCTTGTTGAGCAGCTTGAATTCGAGTTGCAGCATTTTTCTCTCCTTCAATAGGATGATCAACGTATACACGGCAATACTTATTGAGTTCCAAGTAGAGATGTCGTACAAATTCTTCATGAACATCCCCGGACGCCAAAAAGACAAAAGGAGTCGTATCGTCGTCAAATTTATTGTTCATAAACGTATCAGTCATCGCCCAACCCGATCTATTATCACTCGATTTGGCAAGTGCTTGACGCTTCTTCTCAATTTCATCACGCACACCATCAAGTAAAGAGCGAAATTGACGTGCAAAAGCAACATCATTATACTCGTACATAATGTTTCTTGGATTTGTCTTGTCAATGGCAGTAATTGCAGATTCAAAAGGGACAATTTGACGAGCATACAAGTACACTTGTAGTTCTTCTCCAATACGGACATTTTCTGTTGAAATAGCAAGCACTGGAGTCCCATTTTGTTTGGCTAAAGCAAGTTCTTTCAAACACCACTCGGACTTGGGATAGTCTTCAGTCAAAATACAAACAACACAAGATGCATTTGTGATACCACGACCAATTTCTTCTCTCCAGACAGACCCACCACCAATTCCACTTGGATCCACTACAATAACCATTTAGATAACAATCATATCAAGAAATGCCTACTTAAATCAAGCCATGTAGTAATATGGTTGTTTTCAAGTGTAGTACGAAGTTTCTTTGCAAACTCCGTGTGTGTGTGAGTGTAGCTGATCATAACATCTCTTGCACCAGCAGCACGTTTGACAGCAAACTGAAGGTCTGTCGATGTAGTACAATCCAAAGGACGGCAACCATCGCTATTGACTTGCATGATATCGGCACCAGCAGCAAGTAAAGCAAGAGCTGTCTCCTTACTGCCACGCTTCATAGCAATGTGCAAAGCAGCATCACGTGAAGTAGGATGAGAATAATTAATATTTCCTCCTTTGGCAACTAGAGCAGCCAAAATTTCTTTAGATAAATCGTCAGAATATGCAGCACACATAATCGGTGTCATAAATGTATTGTCCACGATATTTGGGTCAGCGTCATATTCAAGTAAATACTTGACAGATTCAACACGATTGCATCGAGCAGCCCAGTGAAGAGGAGTTCGACCATCAGCATCTTGAAAATTGGGATTTGCTTTTCTTTTCAAAAGCTCTTGAAGTGCTTCTGTGCTACCGCTGATTGCTGCCCAATGCAATGGAGTTCGTCGATTAAATCCTGTGTAGCCGTATTCACCAAGGCAATCAGGGATGCAGTATTTTAAAATCTTTTGAACTTTCTTGACATCATTGATACCAGCGGCTAAATGCAAAGGTGTCAATGCTACATCACCACCCCAATCTTCTAGAACAGAGCTGACAGCATAGTTGCCTCGCAAATAGGCTAATTCAAGTGCAGTGACAGTGTTCATACCACTAGAATAAAGTCAACACCAAGCAATGCTATTTAAACAACGTACCCTGGTTCTGGGATGTGCAAATGA
>JNBS01000238.1:0-23055 GCA_002081575.1 Thraustotheca clavata | reverse complement strand
TGATGAGATTTGAATATCTGTAGCTTGAAAGTTGATCGGATTAAAGTTTAAATTGATAGATAAGCTTGATCGTATTTGAATGAGTAATGTTGGAAGATAAGAGATACTGTTGTTGGCTAAGGATAGTTTAGCTAAAGTTGATGAGTTGATCAATGGAGCTATAGGAATATCATGAATTTGGTTGAAAGATAAATCCAATTCCATTAAATTTGGCCATGAAATGGATTCATTTGGTCCAAACATGGTGATTGCAGATAGATTTGCTTGAGAAATGACAAGATTTGCCAGTTGAGGAGCCCAAGTTTGCCAAAAAAAAAGTGGTATATCGGATATTGTGGAGCCGATGATTGAAATGTGAATAAGGTTTGGTAAAAGAGAGAGATTTGAAAGTACTAAAGGGACTTTTTCTAGTGCAGAATGACGAATTTCCAATTGCATTAATGATTGAGGAATTTCTTCAGGAGTAATATGCCAATTGTGCATTTGTGATAATTCAATAGCCAAACCAAAAAGTTCTGGAAATCGAGCTAATAGAGTACCTGAAGGACCAAGAGGAATGGGACATCGTACAATGTTTAAGAAAAAAAGGGATGAACCGATACTTGGTGGAATCATATTTTCAATAGTTGATGTTGTGTTTTCTTCCAAAGCACAATTAAGACGATAAAATACACAATCACAAGTAGTTGTAAACCAAGAAGAGACCTCTAAAACACATTCAGAAGGACATGGTTCTCGAAACCAAGTAGATTGTATGGCTACACAAGCAACTGTAAAGCCCCAGATAATACTTAATGCTAGGTAGACTTTAAATGCATATTTCTTTGTAAAATCAAATTCCATCAACCGAGGATATCGTTTAACTACAAAAACCATCCCAAAAGCTGCTCGATGTTGAAGACGTTGTGGTGGTGCCCATTTTGCTTGAATAGGACGAAGTTTTGGTGGTGGAATAACTGGAGCTTGATCTAATGAATGAGCTAATAGTTCAAGTGTCATATAACTTGTAGCATGAGGAAGTAATTTAACGACAAGGTCCCCAAAAGATGATACAACAACATAGCGATTGAATAAAATCATGTTGGTTTGCCATTCAAAATAATTAGCAGAACTTCTCATGTGATCAAGAAAAAAGGCAAGCATATTTGGTAAAAATACTAGTGTTGAAAGCACTGTTGATAATAGAAATGAAAAACAACAACCCATTGCTAATAGAGATGTTCGACGTAAAAAATTATTAGAATGAAATAATAACCAAGGTGATAACATAGCATACACAGCTACACCCATAGTAAAACCAAAAGTTAAACCTGCATTAGTAGTTCGATCAGCCATGCGTTTACCTTGATAAGAAAAGGAAATAACATTGCAAACATGACCACCAAGTACAAATAAATCATTTAAAAATGCAACACGATGTCTCATTGTCTTTTTGGTTGCTGGCATTAATGGAGCAACTCGACTTACAACATTATCTCGTAAAGAAACAAAAGTACGAATAACTGGAGATTTATGATTGTAAATAGCAATAGCATGTAAAGCTGCAAATGCAAAATAAAAACCTGGTGATATTGTACGAAGATTCCAAGGTAGTAAAAACACAGTATCATTTGGTGGTGCAATGAGAAATAATGTACCAATTAAAGTTAAATGAAATGCAGTTAAAGCATGGACAGTAGATATAAACATAAGTACAGGAAATCGTATAAGTACTTTATACAATCGTGTTTTCATGTCTGAAACTTGATGATGAAATGATGTTGATAATCTACGAAGTGTTGTTGGTTTTGTAATTTGAACAATACGATCAACAACTGAAGACACTCGTTCATTTACATGCCAATTTAATTCAGATAAACCACTGCTTGTAAACCTTGGTGGACCTGCTAATACAACACTACCACGTCGTATCGAGCTCCTGGATGCTGGCATAAGAACAGTTTCCGCACTGTCTAAAACAGGAAGTTAATCAAATACAAATTCTATTCACAGACTTTAAATCTAATCAATTTAACTAGTACTATCGTAATAGAGAAAAAGATCATGATCTTTATTAACATTCAAACTAGAAATGAAGTAGCATACATCCATTTACATCATCATGATTTAAAATATCAATATTTAAACCATGAAAAATGTTGAATTGATATAACTAAATTGTGATATGGTATTTCTAAAGGAAATTATGAAATAATAGTTTGTAAGAACGTTTAATAGTGAGTTTGATACTCATTATTGGAAATCTTTAGTATGATAAGTAAAGCTAAACACTAGATAATCCATGGACAATTGAATGAACTTCATGTTGCAAATTCGTTTTTTAATGGTTGATCAGTGATAACTTAAGCACCAAATATACCAAAGAAATTTCGTCTTTTGTTTCGTGTAATCATTTGATCAACGATTCCTTCAGCAGCTTTGGTAATGTCATTTACACAATTAACTTTATTGTGTGTAGCTTTAATTGTTTCATGATTACGACTTAGTTCTTCTTGAATTCCCATAGCTATAATGAATGCTCATTATATTGCTATGAAACAAGTGATTTTACCTGTTTCTTCAATTTCTAACACAGCTCGTTGAGCTGCAGTAATTCGAGTACTAGTGTGCTCAAGTCTATCAAGATAAAAAATAGTTATTGAAAATTCATTATAAAATGTACTTTTGTGTTGCTGCTTGCATTCGTTCTCGAGCTTGTGCTGAATCAAATAGTTTATCTTTCTCTTCATTTTCATGAATCTGGTTTAGATTCTCAGTATGCAATTTCATGTTATCACGATATTGCTTTATTTTCTTAGACAATTCTCTTTTCATAGCTGCATTTAAACTACGTACTTCCAAGTCCATTTGCTGAATCTAACCATTCAATCATTATCCAAGCAAACTATTCCTCATACCAATTGCATGGCTTCTTTTATCATATTGTCAGCTTCCACAATGGCATTTTGCTTTTCTACAAAGAAACCTTAATATTCTCTCTACAATCAGCACATGTAGTACCTAGAGCATCTCGATATGAAGGAACTTCATCTATCTTAGTCGATATGGAGTGTACCAAGCTCTTGTATTCATCGTCATACCCATTAAAGATAGTTGTCATTTCCCCAAATGGTTGTAGTTGGATTGTGAATGTCCATCTATCAAATTTTGATTTACCTTTGCTGTAAATGATAAACTAATGCTAATGCTAAATTATCATCTAAAGACACAAGAATCAAGATAATTGCACAAGTTAAACGATTGATTGTTGCATTCAATATCAACAGCAAACTTTGTAGTTTTCATGAACGTCATAGCATTGAAATGTTAAAACCATCAAGACAAAATGTTTAAATGCCTCGGCCAAAAATGGTTGTACGAATATTGTCCATAGCTACAGCAGCCAAGCTTCGGTAACTTTGTTGCTTCATTGTTTCAAATCCACGCCACATTAAACCCATGAGATAACCTTGAACAACAAGAGCACCAGGAAAAGCAGCAACAGCTTCATGTCCACCGATAAATGCCATCGATCCAAGATTATTCCATTTAAATGGTGCTGCATTTTCAACATCTTGATAATTTTTCGTATTGAATAAATTTGCAAGATATTCCCCTTGTTGTTGAGCTACTTGGGCTGTAGCTGGCAAAGAACGAAGATGAGCATCCATGCCATTCAAAAGAGAAAGAAATTCTTCTTTGTCAAGTGAATTGTTATGATCTTTATCAGCAGCTTCAAAAATCGCATGAATTGCACCATGGGCATAAGGAAGTGCAAATTTGGGAAGGACTTTGCTTTCATGAATTAAATGCACATGTTCTCGAAATTGAGGATAAGTTTTAGACGCTTGTTCAAAGAGATTGATAATGTCTTCAAACGAAAGCGCACCTTTCTTTTCATTGTCAAATTGATCAAAGAGTTCTGCAGCATGTTCAACCGATTTCTCATAACACACAGCAGCAGCATCTCCAAGACAAAAGATATTTTTGCTGCCTTTGACTCTAAAATATGGATCCACGAGCACAGCACGTTTGTTGGTTTGTTCAGTAGGAAATTGTGCT
Organism: Thraustotheca clavata; assembly: GCA_002081575.1. Lineage (NCBI taxonomy): Eukaryota > Oomycota > Saprolegniomycetes > Saprolegniales > Achlyaceae > Thraustotheca > Thraustotheca clavata. The sequence continues at coordinate 19,014 of JNBS01000238.1, read as the reverse complement.
GCAAGATGTGAAGCTAAAGGATGAAAACCAATACCAGAACACCACATTACAGTGCCTGCTGGAATCAATTCTTTCTTTCCTGTTGTTGTATCCAACACTTCGACACTATCAGCATTGACTGCAGTAGCTCGGCACTTGAGATTGGTAATGATTCCTTGTTTAGCAAAAGCTGCTGTGGCGTATGAAGCGATTTTACGATCAAACATCGATAAGATATTTGATGAGCTGTCGATAACACGAACACTGGCTAAAGGTGCAAGATGGGGATAGTTCTTCTTTAGATCATATTTGAATAAATCATGAATTTCAGCAGCAAGTTCGACACCAGTTGGACCACCACCACAAATAACAAACGATAATAAACGTTGTTGTTCTTCTGGGCTAGTAGTAGGCAATGAAGCTTGTTCCCATCGAGCATGCACAAGGCGACGTAAAGCAATTACATCATCATAGCATTTAAGGAAATGAGCATGTTCAGCTACTCCAGGGACTCCAAATGTAGTAGGAACCGAGCCGACAGCAACGACAAGTTGATCATATTCAAGTGAAAAGGGACGAGTTGGATCTAAATCCGAGACACAAGTAACTCGATTGTTTGTCGGATCAATCTTTGTCGCTGCAGCTTCGATAAACTTGGCATTCTTTGGCAAAAACGATTGAATAGGTTCAACAATCGATCTAGCTTCAACAGCTCCAGTCGAAGCTGCTGGAAGCAATGGTGTATATAGAAATACACCTCGTGGCGACACCACAGTCACTTGAGTCTGATCATCTTTTTGGAGTTTACGTAAAAATGCCACTGCAGCCCAACCCGAGCCAAGCACAACAACATGACGCTTTACTGGATCATGAGGAACATCTACAGGACCTTCACTTCTCGTTGTGGTTGATACATTTGCTGCTAATAAAGCTGGAGCCAAGCACCAGGAACGATGGAACACTGATCGCAACATTTGATAGAAAAGAACAATGATACGATGATATTCATACTATATTCTGATAATAAACAAATAGAATTAATTCGTATATAGTGTTAATATTGTAAGAAATTATATCTAGTGCATATCTTTGAAAGTTTATATAGTGCTGAAATAATCTCTAATCAATTTGATCCTAAGTGTTAATGAATTATTGCATGGAATTGCTTTTTTAAAGCATTCATTAGATTATGATTTAGAAAGTTTAATATTCGATTGACGTTGAGTACGAATTAACGGTACTGTCATGATAGAAATTTTGTAAAAATAGTTGATACTAAAATTTTAAATACATAATGCTCAAGTGTGTCGTAGGTAAACGTAGCAATCAAGCTGATATTCTCTTGTGTAAACCACCAACGGGATTACCTACTACAGCATGGGAAAAAGAATTTAGTGTTTTATTTGATGAACGTAAACCGGTGGGTCTTGGATTTTCTTCTGTACAAGTAAAAACACCTCATGGGATTTATTCGTGTAATGTTCAAAATATTGTACATGAAAAGATTCGTTCAAATCATGCGTATGATCATAATGAACATTGTTACTTGAGTTGTGATCTTAAACGGTAGTGTAGAACTTGATACCTTTTTCATAAATTGTGTTTAGGGTGATTTGTCCTGGGTTGGTTGTACGAGGAATCAATGATATTGATGTACGCGATATGTCTTTCGATATTGTAGTTGCCAAGTATGAAAATGTATTTGATCTTTACTTTAATCTATGTAGAGTCAAAACAGCTAAAAGACCACTTCTTTTAACTTTTGCAGACCCAAATTCACCAGAAACAACTACTTTAAAAGATGCTGAAATTCTTCCTCAAGATGCAGATATAATTGATCGTCTCAAGCAAGATATTATAGATCTACGAGAGCAATTACAAGAAAGTAATCGACAACGTGATGAAGCTATTGCTCAGTTGGAGCAATTTAAAAAGTGGAATGATTCCCTATTAGCTACAAATGATCAAATGGATGAGACTACGAAAGCTTTACATGAAAAAATTAGTGCTGAAAAGAATGCTTTTGAAGAAAAACAAGCTGAAGCATCAGCATTAGAACGAGATCGAGCCCATGCACACAACAAACTTCATGAATTAACAGTAAAAATCCTCTTGTTTGGTTGGCTCTAATGACATTGTTAGTTGGAAAATGCAAGTATTGCTGCTAGAGCTGAAGCTCTTCATGCTCGATTAGAAGTAGCTCAAAAAGCAAAGCGTGAAGCTGATGCAAAAATTGCTGAAATGGAAAAAATTCGACTTGAGGAATTACAAGCTATGGATAAATTACGAAGAGAAATTCATAATGAACAAGATGAAACAAGTGAACTTGATAAATTGCTCACAGTACTACAAACTCAAGCTTTAATTACTTATTTTGATGTTAGACTGAAGAAAATGAAGTGGCAATCGCATCTACTGAAGAAATAGCCCAAATGCATCGTTCATTAATTGAAAAATTACGTCAACAACGAAAAGAGCATGCATTACACAAACGAGAGCTAGAAATCCAACTAAATGAACACTCAGAACACATTGAACATGCCAAAAATGTTATCATGGAACTCGAGAAAGAAAAACAACTTGGTCGAATTCAAATGGAAGCTAAATTGTCTAGCCCACCTCCACCAGCATCACCACCTAAATACATTGATATCAATTATGAAAAAGAGAGAGAATCGTGGCTTCATGAAAAAGAAGCTCTTCAAGCACAAGTTGATCAGCTCAATGCACAACTTGAGACTGAAAAAGCAATTGAACAATCACTAAATCGAACAATTTCAACCATGGCTGTAGCTGAACAAGCTCGAACAGCTAAAGAGCAAGCACAAGAATTAATTCTTGCCAACTTTATGACACAACTATCAACCAAAGGCATCTTGATTCAAAAGGTAAACAAAGTAATTTTCATGTTTTCATGCCTTGTAGCATGGACGTATTGGTTCTTCACATCCAAGATTTCTTTATGGTGATTCTTCAGGACATTGGATTAGTTGGATGCGTGTAGAAGAAGCTAAAAAGGAAGGCGCTTTCCAAAGACCTACAAAGAAAACAACAATAGAACTTAAACACATCGTCGATATTTTACCAGGCAAACAAACTCATGTACGAATTCTATTGTAAATACGCTTGATAAAGTGCTGTGTGTAGGTATTCCATCGTACATCAAACACACCAGCTAATCGATGTTTTTCGCTTATTTGTGCTAAACCATGTCGAACTATTGATATGGAGACAGAAACCCCAGAGCAATGCCAACGATTAATTCAAGGCTTTCGACTCATAAGACAAGCATTTTTAAGCAGAAGCGGTATATGAGAGAGTAAAAAGAAGGCAAAACTATCATTTACAAGATAAGAGATGTAGTTCTATGGTTGATTCTTGAAAACTTGAGCAATTGCATTCGCGACTTGATCATACTCTGGGAATTCACTGAGCTTACCGCAGTACACAAGAGATGGTTTGTTTTGCATGGCTTGGTATACAATACGTTGAACGTCTTGCTTGGTTACAGCGTCAATTTTACCACAAATGACAGCAGGGCTTTCCCGAATGCCATAGGTAAGGAGTTGACGACCAATATCTTCATACAAAATCATACGCGATTCAAGATTCATCAAAACTGAGGACTTGAGTTGATTCTTGGCACGGCTTAATTCAACATCATCCACACCATTCACTAGAATTCTTATTAGTAGAGATTTTAAATAGTTCCTTACAGGCAACAGCAAGCATTTGGTTGACCAAGAGACCAACAAGTTGACTTGTGTGTTCAGGCATACCAGCACCATAAATTCCGAGTAAACCATTGTCGGAATGCAATGAAGAAAAGGCTAGAGCTGATTCAACCCAGTAGTACCGATTAAGCACATGCGTATACAAACGCGAGTACATTCCCTTGCCAGGTCCACCAGCAGAGAAGGAATCACCACCACCAAGCAAAGTGTGCAAAACACAAACTGGAACTAAATCTATAGACGAGTGTAAGTAAATAAGCCATCTACTTTAGTAGATATACCCTTATCATGCCAGCCACCGGTAGGAAAAGCCAATGCAGCATACGAAAATGGTGCATCATCTTGTTCAATCGTCACAAGACCTCCAGTGTACACACTTGGCTCAACAATGACATCTTCTGTGCTTGGTGGAACATTACTAAAAAGTTTCTTTGCTTTTTCAACAAGAGCACTGTGTTCAATGCCAGAACCAGCAAGAACCATGCGAGGAGCCACGAAAAACTTTTTCATGTAGGCTTTCACAGTATCAATGTTGAGAGCATCTACTTTGTTTTCTGGGCATTGTAATGGACGTCCTAATGTTGCTTCCATTCCATAAGCAGCAGAGTGAATTCGTTCCAAGAGCAAAGTTTGTGGGTTTTCTGCAAGGTCTTCTGATTGAATTTTCATGATGGTTTTTGTGAGTTCAATTTCTTCAGGTACCAAAGCAGGATTAAGAATTGAATCAGCAAGTAATTCTAAAGCACGATCGACATTATCACGAAGGACATCAATCGTGTAGATAATTTGTTCACGGCCAGATGAAGCAGTAGTTTGAGCACCAATGGTTTCTACTTCACTACAATTAAAATAAGTCTTCAATTCCTCTTAGTTGAAATGTACCGAACAAGTTCTGCATGAGGTCTAGTCAAAGAGCTTTTAAATCCCAAATGCTCCATCATATGCGTGACGCCCGTAGTAGCATCTTACAAAGTTAGTCCATCAATAATATATCAAATCTTACTTGTTTCATGACGACTACCAGCATCCACAAAGAGACCAATGGTTGTAGCTTGTCCATACGTCTCTTGTGAGATCACACGCAAACCATTAGGAAGCACGGTCATTTCTGTGTGAGGGGCTTCAAGTTGGCTTGCAGGTTTAAGCACTGGCAATCTAACTATCTTCAATAAGTCAATAATATAGTCTCTTTTACCCTTCAATAGGTTCATCCAAGCTTAATTGCTTTGTAGGTGATTTCTATCATTCAAGATCATCTTCTTGTTTGATTCATGATCAAGTACCAAGTCGGGTTTAAGAATCCCCTCGACGTTTGAGGCATCTTCGCTCTTGTGAATATAATGCGTCAAGAGAGGACCTTCTGGCTTGGCACAGAACGATCGAGAGGCTTGAAGCACAGAGAATGATGCTCGATGCTTGAGAAATTGTCTTTGAAGATGAACAAAGCGCATATTCACCGATGCTTCCTGAAAACAAATGGAGATGGAGTCAAGTTCGTCAGCTCCGGATGCGACCGGATGCTCATTGATCGCGGTGCTTCGGGATGACGAATTCTCTCTTTAAACATTGCGATATGATCAAGGAATAGCATGTACATACATTACAGGCTTTGAATTGCCCCTATACCTTCTTTTACGCTTGAAATCATGAAGAAATTCGCGATTTTTGTAGATCTTTTCAAATATATGCACGAAATGAAGCAAAGTAGAGTGCTAGAAGACCTGTAGATGCTTTTGAATCATTCTTCCAGTATGAATAAAGCTTTATGGATGCAGCGATCTTCTCGGGGATGTTTTGTTCATGTGATAAGACATATTTTTACTACTTTTCACCTGCTGTCGTTAAACAACACGCTTTTTTCAACAAATTCAAGAGAGAAGAGAACGATCATGATAATAGAGATATATACATATTTAATTGCTTGTAAAGTACATTTAAAGAAGCATTTATAAACTTTAGCTTGGCATCGGATCTTTCTCGGTCAATTTCCAGAATTTCCATACCTTGTACAACTTGATGTGTATATAAACTTTAAAAGGATGTTGTTATTGATAGGGAATCTTCAGTATATTATATAGGAATGTTTAGGATTATGTTGTTAAAAAGAGGGATTTCTATGATGAGGCGTGGGGCAGTTTTGAATCATTCGCCAATTTGACAGAACAATCCATGGCTCAATACGGCAAAGCTTCTTACTGGGATGATCGCTATACCAAGTACGTTGAATAGAGAATAGTAGTGAATACATGACTGTTGAAGCCTTGTAGAGGCTGTTTTTGTGAGTATGGGAAGCTAATTACTTGTAGGGATCTCGAACCATTTGATTGGTATCAGCGATATTCGGGTTTGAAAGATTTGATGTTGCAATATCTAAAGAAAACAGACAATATATTGATGTCTGGTGCTGGGAATTCACGATTGACGGATGAAATGATGAATGATGGCTTTCAAACGATTATGAATATCGATGTATCTCAAGTTGTGATTGATCAAATGTCGAAAAAATATGAAGGACGTGAAGGCATGCAATGGCAGCAAATGAATGTATGTTCATTGTCATTTTCGGATGAAACCTTTGATAGTGTTGTGGACAAAGGTACAATGGATTCGATTCTATGTGGTGAAGGTTCTACTGCTAATATTGCAAAAATGTGCCAAGAAATTTACCGTGTTCTTAAACCCAACGGGGTATTTTTTATTGTGTCATATGGAGTACCTGATAATCGTTTGAGTTATTTGGAAAACAATGAATTGCATTGGAAAGTGACTGTCCATACCTTGCCAAAACCTACAGTCAGTGCTGTTCAAGTCACAGACGCAGCTGACGCAAATGCTGTACATTACATTTACGTTTGTCAGAAAGGAGTGAAAGCGGATCAATAAACCCGAGAATAAATCATCTCAATCCATTGTGTTTTATGACTACTACTTGTCATTCCACTGTTTCTTGCATCCAACACATTTGTAGAATGTTGTGGATGGTTCATCTGCCGATCGGATCTGGATTTGCATAAAGTAGGCTTTATTATGTTCGCAAAATGGACATCGCGCTACACAAATGCCATCATTTTCAATCGAAAAAAACACACTTACTATCTGTTTGGTCGACATTTTCCCATGCTTCATCCCCACCAAGTACATCATCCACTTGCTTTCGTTGCAATGGTACTTTCTTCTGTACCTACAATGTCGTCAGCTGCCATGTCCATTCACAATTTTCAATCAACTTTGCGGTTAATTTGGTAGATATAAGGGCATGTTTGACAACAAAATCGCATTCCATCACTCTAATACCATTATTAACAAGCTCAGAATAGCTACAATAGACGTACATCAGGCTCAACCATGAGAAGGTTGCCGCATGTTGGACAGAAGTGCATTGCTTCTTCAGTACTCACCCAAAACCAACAATTGAAATTAGTCGGTCCTGATTGGTCCATTCAGGACATCCTAATTAGGAGATACTTGCTGAAGACGCGTCCTGATTGGTCCATTTAGGATAACCTAATTAGGACTTGGATCTTAGAGGGACATTTATAAATTTGCTTGATGGGTGATAGTGTGTTGTACATTGAAGAGATCCATGAAGACGAAGAAGGGCAAGAAATGAAAGAAATATGTAGAATATTGGATGTTAAGACACGAGGAGTTGTTCCTGCTAAGCGTGGTGGTGCAACGTTGACATTGGTGAGAATTAAACAGAAGAAATTTCATGAATTCGACATGTAGATTGAGAAAAATGGACAAAAACTATTGTTTTTAATCGGTGGAGCAAACAGAAATGCAGATATGTTTAATGATGTACATGTGTATGATATTGGTACGATTTGAAAAATACATGAATAGTTGATGAGTTGAGTAGAAAAATCAGAATGGATTCAAGTAATAAGATTCAATATTTCTTAGTACAATGGAAATGATATGATGTAGATACATGCAGAGAATAGTGCTTCTTTTCAAGCACGTAGTGGACACACTGCTGTGGCAATTGGACATTTGATTTACGTATTTGGTGGAATGAATTTACCTTTACAAGCTGTTTACAATGATGTACATATTTTCAATACTGGTATGTTCATTCATGGATTCATATAATTAACGATTGTAGATACAGTAGCATGGAGTCAACTTGTTCCTTGCAATAAACCTCCACCTCCACGTAATGCACATGTTGCTATTGCAATTCCAAAGGGAATGGTTGTATTTGGTGGTTCATCTCCAAGTGAAGGACCGATGAATGATGTATTCCTGTTAAAGCTGCAGGAGGAACAAGTGGAATGGATTCCCATTACATGTAATGGTTCTCCTGTGGTTAAGCGAGAACTTCATGCTGCAGTACTTCTACCAAACTCCAATTCTATCTATATCAGCGGTGGTCGACTTCAAGATGGTCAGCTTGCAAAAGAATACGCAGTTCTTGATACAGGTATCATGCAACATAGATATTGCAATTGTTCAGCAATGTACAGATACATGGAATTGGCAAATTCACAATAGTCAATGGCGACGTTGTGGTCACGTTGCAGGTGTGTTGGATGGAGAAGTTGTGCATTACGGTGGATGGGATGGTGGCAATGAATTTTGCAACGATTGCTGGGTAGCACCAATTCCAGGTTGTTGAATCTTGTAAGTATAATCTAAAGGCAAGAATAGGTGACAAACCAATGTCTACTAAGTCAAAGAATGAGCCCAACGAGTATACTGATGAATATCTCAATGGTCGACTGGGTCATAGTGCATGTGTAGTTGGAAAAATACTCTTTGTCTTTGGTGGCATGACTGTGACTGATGATATGAATGACCTTCGGACAATAGAAAAAATGTTGTAATGTTGAAAGGCTCTATGGGTTTTATATACGTTTAATATATACACACTGCTTGCTCAGACAGTCTCAACACCAACAATTTCCTTCAGAACGTCATACGCGGTTAAACTAATACCTGTTGAAAGGGGTCCCTACATCAAGATTTAGCAAAGTCATTAAGCTCATTGTACCCGTAGCCAGGTGACAGTAGCACCTTTATAAAAGCCTCGAAGCCCTTCATGTTGAAAAATAATGCGGCATGTAGTGCGAAGATTCGTATACTTGCGTTCTTTTGAACCCGTGATGTATCCATCCGACTGAATTCGCTTTCGAATCGTGTCCAAAGGGTAAGTCACTATTGCATTGTTGATGTTTCTTGTACAAAGCAGTACAAATTACCTGTTTGGGCAAAGGAACCAGCTATATAACTACAAAGGAATTTGGAAAATGGTGAAAGAACATATTTTTCCCGATGCATATCAGGAAGAAGTTGTTCATATTGAACATCAGCAAGATATTGCTTGAATATTTCATTCAATGTAAACCCAATTCCAGTATATGGCACAATTCCAAGCAAATTGACAAATAATCCACGTGAAAATGATCTCAATCCCTAATGCATTTTCATGAATACCATAAAACATTGCAAATAGTCATACGTCAGTCCGATACATGCACCTAACAGCATCAAAGACACTATTATATTGAATTTTTCCTTGTTGCACCATGTATCGCGTTCGTAGTACATCCATCGGATACGTAAAGATCACTGAGGCGCCACCTACAAACCCATGACACATCTCATATAGACAACAAAATACCTGCAATGCTACCAGAGAGAATTAATTGCGTGTTCGATAGCTTTTTCGTATATGGCAATGATGAACCAAGTGCTTGATGGGATTCATGGTTAAATGCATGGAATTTTCGTCGTACAAAATCAAACGAAGAGTGTTGAATGCCTGCATAGGGAAATACACGCAATAGGTTAAGTGAATTGCCTCGAAAAAGAGCTGTAGCACCTATAAAGATAATGAATATCATATCGTTTCTTCATATTTCCTTACCATCACGAACTGCAATGTCCATTCCTAGTTTAAGTGCATTGCGAAGAGAAAAAGTAAGCGATTCTGTGACTTGAAACAAGACCTTGACCCGATCAACAGGAGCTAAAATCGATTTAGAAATCATACCAGCGAGACCACCGACAGCAAACGATTTCGAGACAGTAGTGACGTGATCTGTGGGTGTTGTAGCAGATTTTGGCGTAGATGGTGATGGGGGAAGATCATTCAAATGTGGAGCTGGGGGTAAATACGTATTTGTGCGTGGCAGTGTCACTCGAACTTTCATTTTTTCCTCTGTGTTCGGCAACCGTGGAATTTCAATGATAAACATGCCATCGGTCTCATTAACAAGTCCAAATTCAATTGCACATACTTCTTTTACCCACGAAGCATACACCATTTGCACACCTAATGGGCTGATCGCTTTCCAACGCATAACAAGTTCACAAAATTCGTCAAATGTAATCCAAACATCTTGACCATCTTCTTTATGGCGTGTCGGGTGTTTTAATACATTTTCTTTCGTTAATTGCTCCAATTGTTCTGCTGTAATAAAGATTTGTGAAGGATCAGCTTGTCGAACTTTTTCGATCAACACAGCACCAGATATCTTTCCTGAATCCGTTGGATCAAGCTTCATAAAAAATTGCTTTAGAATCGCCAGAACTTCGGGAGTAAGGTCAAAATCTGGATTGTACAACTTGAGGTTTTCCATCGTCCATGTAAAGTTAAATTCTTCTTCATTCGAAGTCTCCTTTACGATTCCTCGCCGTTCGTCGGCGCTCATACTCTGGAAGCTGGAGGAAGTTGGAAAATGGCATCCAAATTGAACTACAGCAAATTGTAATAAAATATTCAAATTTTAATCTTATCTTGAAATTTGTAATCTTTTATAATATTTCTATTCACACTAATTCCGTACATCATTTCTACATGAACACCCAACTTGAGTGCTTGTTTCCATTCATAAGAGTCTTTTATTTCAATGAATTTCTTGCTCCATTGATCTCTTTGGCTTGAATACTTTGCTTTTTTGATCGTTGCTTTCTTGTATCTATTGAATTGTTCGTTTACAATGAAAAAATGTGTTCAACTTTGTAAGGTATTGCGTTATTTATTCATTTTCATCAAAATTCCATCACGAAAATGCTTTTGAATAGAACAAGCACATAAAGTAGCTTTACGTACATGATTAAAGCTATAAGATGTACGCATTAGTGGTGCAAAGACAAGCTTTCTAGTGATGAACAGCAAGGAAACTAAGCTAAAGTTGTGTGTATTTAGACTACTCATATATAACGATGTTGAGTAAACTCATCTACCAATCAGCAATTAATGGAGCGCATGCTGCTTGGGGATGGGCGGCGGACGAAGCGAGGCGAAGGATCTTGACTTGAAAGCATTGCGTCTGTGGCTTCTTCACGCGTTTGTTGAGACGATCTTCCAACTAGACGATGTATGATGTGTGTTCTCTCCAAGCACGCTTCAAAAGCTACAAAAAACCAGTGATTTTGACTTGATTTTATCAACTACCTGCTGAAGAATTGATTAATGCAACTTGAATGCCTTGCATATGCAAACGATATTGCCATGCATCGAGATATTCAATGCTTGTGGTATCCCAGCAATTGTCTTGGACAGCTTCCAGATTGAGAATTACCCCCGAAGGCTTGGTACATTCTAAATCATTGTAAACGATATGAATATCGCAATTGATTCTTACCAAATTCAGTAAAAAAAAGCTTGTGTTCAATCATATCTTCAAGACGTTCCCATTTGGGAAAAGAAAGTGTTTTCGAATCAAGACGAACGATCCATAGTGACATTGCTTCTTGATGAAATAAATTGACTTCGAGATTATCGTACTCAAGATGCTCAATAGAAAGAAATGAAGGCAAGAAGAGATTGGATGCACATCTACGAATAAATGAATATTTTGACAAAGATAATGAGACGTACGTGAGTGCTAAAGCAACATAGCTACCAGTATATACTCCGAAGAGAACTGTCGAGATACAACAAGCAGTCGAGATTGCAGCATCAGTATATTCGCAAAGTTGAAAAAGTGTCAACAATGATGAAATATCGCACAAAGGAATTACTGAAAGAATAAAGATTGCTGCACGGGCTGGAGAAGCCATCAAAACATATCGATAGACGTCACAAAATGCAAAAATAAGAGCTAAAATGGCTGCAATGATTGATGCCATTTGTGTTTTACCAAACTGAAGAACAAGAGCTGTTCGTACAAGACAAGCAACTGGTGGATACAGCGTTTGCACAAATACACTACAAAGGCAAACAAAACCATACCCAATAACCTCTCTGTCCATATTAAGCTCTCCAAATGCTTCATTGCTTGTACGCTATTCAAATATATTAGCCAAGAACTTATTGTTTATTCACCTTTGTCTTGCCACTTCCTGCGTGTCGAGTCATGGCAGAAGCTACCAAATATATCGACAAGGTACTAAGCAATCCACTTGCAACAAGATGAAATGTTTCAAAGGATGAAAGTGTCGAAATGACATATTCAAATGCTTGAATTGTACTCAATTTGTTTGTCTTGGTTACTTGTTCTGTTGGTACGAACGGTGTCGATACACTAAAGTAGTTTTGTGCAACAATTCCACCAAGCCAGAGTCCCAAAGGAAGTAAATTTGGTATTTTTGAAAATCGAGGCTTGATTGTTGCTACTTTTACCAACTTGGTACCAAACGATGCTTCAATTTTACTTCTTCTTGGATGTGTAAAGCTTTGGTTTAGTCTTAATCTGTAAACGACAAGATAATACATGATAAGTATCAAAATAGCTACAAATACAACAAATTCTTGCGTCGGTAAGCGTGCTGAGTAATTTGTCATAAACTGCAAAGGTAAATGTAACATGATTTTTCCTTGATCATACACAATACGAAAGATAGCTCCAGCTAAAAGTCCATTAGCCGTAAGTTTGGAAAGACGACATTTTTGTGTCATTTGAAAGACGCCCATCCATATCAAGAAAAGACCAGTAATGAACGTAAACACTGTTCCCAGTGCTGCACGATGAACTTCATTACGATATTCAGACAAATACCATGGAGCTAACGCAGTAGCTTCTTCTGTACCAAAGAACAAATACCTCGAAGAACCAAAGAGACTATAAAGCAATGGCATAGCCACGCTTGACACAATGTTTTCATCGGTGAACGTCGCAGGAATAACATCGTCAGGCACCATAATACTTGCCAAGATCATTCCAGTAGTTAAATCAGATAGTAAATGTAGTTTAAATGAATAGGAAGGAAACCATTCAAGTATCGGCATCCATGAAGCTAGACGAATGCAAAGAATCCTCCGCAAGTGCCGCGTATACTCTCGCATTAGTTCTATTTTTGGCAATGGTATTCAAACGCCACAAATACAACATTTAGACACAAATAAGCTATTAAAATCTGAAGATTACATCCTAGTAGCTTTCTCGTAGTACAACATAAAACTAAGCTCTTTATCGCTACATAGTGCTTACATCATGCTTACAGGTCAATAAAGGGCATAAAAAGCGATGGTATGTTCGAATAATTTAACTGTATTGCGGTTTAATATTGTTAAACTTCGACACTTGTCATAACACTTTTAGGTGTTAGTTACATTGTGTTAAATATGTTAAAAAGAAGTTATGACACGTTTTGTAACCTTCGATATAGCGTTATATCTTGAAGAGACACTGCGACTATACGAAGGAGTCGGCCACAACCGCTTTGACGAGTAGATCGAGAGATGGTCAGCTTTCTCTTACGCGGTATTGCCGTGGCTGCGATGGCTGCCTTTGTGATGGGTGCATGCCCTAACAAGTGTTCTGGCCATGGTACTTGTGGTGCAAATGATGTTTGCAATTGTGAACAAAATTGGGTCAATGCTGATTGTTCAGGACGATTGTGTCCATTTGCTCGTGCATGGCAGGATACTGCCAAATATAACAATGATGCTCATTACTACACGGAATGTAGTGGACGTGGCTATTGTGATCGATCGACGGGAGTTTGCCAATGTGATAATGATTTTACTGGATCGGGATGTCGTCGAATGCGATGTCCTAATGATTGCAGTGGCCATGGTGTATGCTATTTCATTGAAGAATTAGCTGTCATGTCGAGTGATCAACGTATTGGTGGTAATGCTGCTTTTACAACTTTTTCAAGTTGGGAACGTGAAAAGATTCAAGGTTGCAAATGTGATCCTGGCTGGGAAGGATATGCATGCAATTTACGAGTTTGTCCTAAAGGTGATGATCCATTAACTGTAAATGATCCTGTGTACACCTCTGTTGCACAAGTGGATCAATATCAAGCTATTATCTTGACTGGCGCTACAGCTTCGACATTTGTTCTTAAGTATCAAGATCCCGATGGAAATACGTGGACCACAAGTGCCATTACGTCAACAGCTCCTTCTGATGCGACTCCTGCTTTGGTTCCCACTGCTGCTCCTTTAACGTGTACAGCCATTGCCAATGCTCTACAAATGATTCCTAATCTTGCTCTTTACTCGACAACTCTTTCTGGTGAAGGTCAAATCTCTGTCACTCCAGGCACTGCAAATCCAATTACTCGTACTCCTCCAAATGCTCCAACTGGTGTTCTTGGCACTGCTGTACCTAACGATTTAACGCATATATCCTGCATTGTTGCCTTCCCTGCTGGTCCAGGCACAACAGGCTACCAATTCCCATTAATTTGTGATACTGTAGCTCACACAGCAGCAGGATCTCAACCGATGTCTGCAGGCACAGCTAATACTTGCCAAGTTGTCGAACATTATCCTCCTGGAGGTACTGCAGCAGCTATTGTGACTGCTCCGTACACCGAGCTCGCTCCATGCTCCAACGTAAGAACTCTTCTCATTTCTCTTTTCTAAGATCTTGTAGCGTGGTGTTTGCAGTGGCGATTCGGGTGAATGCACGTGTTTCCCAGGGCACAAAGGTCTTGCTTGCGAGCTTCAAGAAGCTCTTGTGTAGCTTTGTACAGATTCATAATGAGTTGTATCGATAATGTCAACCTTGTTCAATCATATGATGCTTACTGGAGTGGTGAGGAGCGTGTCTTCACGTATATTGCAATGTTCTCGTGGATATGCTGCCAAAGTTCCTATAATTCTCAATGAAGAAGAGTTGGAGGAATCATTTGTGAAGGGCAGTGGAAAAGGAGGACAAAAGATCAACAAAGTACGCAATAATGTCTTCCTAAAGCATCTTCCGACAGGCATCTTTGTTCAGTGCCAAAAGACACGTTCATTAGATGACAATCGACGTGTAGCTCGTAAATTACTTGCTGCAAAGCTTGATGATCATTTTAATGGCGATCAAAGCGTACGAAACCTTAAGATTCTTAAACTTCAGAAGAAAAAAGCCAAGAAGAAGGCCAAGTCCCGTCAAAAACACTTGAAAAATGAAGATGAAAGCAATCAAGAGGAAGAAGACGAAAGCAGTGATGAAGATGAGAGCCAAAGTGACCAGAAGGAATAGTTAAAAGGATAAATCGATGGGTTTTTCCTGCTTTTGACTTCGTGAACCTTCTGGAGGAAGATGAAGATGCTCGAGTTTCAACTTTCGTCGTTCTCGTTTGATTCCTAGCTTGACTTGATCGAGTGAATGACATGTTAACGAGTGCATACGAGCTAATTTATGCACACAAAACAATCCCGTGAATTCCCTACAGAAAAATCATTAGAAGATATCGATAACTTTATGTACTGAAGTTCTGCAGGAACTTGTTGCATGTCCCCAAGGAATGAACTCACTTCAAAATCATAATCGCTAATGTGTCGAATTTGAGCCACTGCTGCATTAGGAAGAAGGTAGAGAGGAACACTCATCATACACACAAGTCGTGTTCGATGGAGATGGAGAAGACCTTTAATTGCACGTAGAAATTGCAATAATGGACGTACTTCAGTAACATCGCCATAGATGACAGGAGCTCCAACATCACTCAATGCAATACGAACAACACTGTCCGTGTTGGCGTTGATAAGCGCGAGAATTTGGCAATAGACATCTCGGTACACCATAGATGGGTTATATGTGATTTCATGGCATGCTTTCTTCATTTCAGTAGCCATTGCTTTGGATAAATCAAAGCTATGGCAAAAGCGACTTGAACTTGTTGTATTGGTATCGTTGTATTTTTCATATTGCCATGCAATGGTAAGTTTAGAGGATTGCATTTGTGCTTTGACCTGCTTTTGTGCGATACTCAACTCAAGAGGCAATGAATCCATAACAACAGAATCTGCAGCTACTACATGCTGACTTGCTAAGCCTTCTGCAGCAAAATATCGCAACACGTCTGCGCAATATGACCCAAAACACGAACTTTCAATGACAGAGAGGGATCCAAGAAGCAATCCTCCGCCCAAGAGCGTATCCATCTCTCTCAAACCACTAGATATAAGCGATTGATTGTTAATAAACGCTTTAGTTCCACGTAATTGCACTGGAGATGGTACAGAAGCACTCGTTGCTCGTCGGAAGCTTGACATTGCACACCAACAAATGACACTGATCCGATTGATTTCGGCAGATGCCACATTTATGCACTAACATTGTAGTTGGTAAATTCGGCATATTCCCTCTACCGCCTTCATCAATAAGAGGCCATGAACTTCAATCACATTATAACATGAAATATACATCAAAACTATGTAAGAAAAATGAGTACAAGAGATAGTTTGCATTGAACTGTAGATGACCTATATGTAGAGGCTGTAAAAGTTCATAGAAACGGAAATATTTTCTTGGGTCAATAGAAAGTCTGTTTGAGAAGATGCTCGAGTCGTTGGCAATGTTTGCTGCACCTTGGTGTGCGATCATGGGCGTGATTTACTTGACTCCGATTGCTTCGTACTTGAATGCTAGTAGCTTTGTTATCTCTTTCTTTGTCTCGGCGATTATGCTCTTGCAATTCCTTGTCGTCAAGAGATCGAGTTATACCAATGTACGAACCACACAAGAATTGCACGTTCGACGAAAGATTCAACATGGTACAATGGATATTTGTGTGGAATATGCTAAGATATGTGGGTTTTAGCTGGTACAGGAGTTCTTATTGTCATTGCTACGTTTTATGGATCATCCATTGAAGGTATAATAATGGCAAAAAGATGGAAAAAATAGTATTTTGTAGCTACTGTGGTGTTGGCAATTTGTGCATTGATTTTCTATGGTGTTAGTGTTGCTCGTAGGCAATTTAAAGCTGTAGATACTGTGTATCTTCAAATCTTTGGACCGATTCTACGCCAACATGAAGTTGGACATCGATTACCTGGTATAACTCTATCCTGTACCTCATTTATGATATGAAATAGGTGCATTTTTCTTTCTTACTGGCTCTGCATTGTCCTTTGTCTTTTACCCCAAATTTATTGCTCAACTAAGTGTCCTTCATGTATTCATTATGATCATCAGAATTGTTTAATTGATTATGTTATTTAGCTCTCACTTGGTGATCCTTGTGCTTCGTTCTTTGGCATCACACTTGGCCACACAACATCCAAGCTTTGGAATGGTAAAACGTTAGCTGGTGTTATCGGCTGCTTCTTTGTGTGTCTACTATCGAGCATTGCATTCCTTTCCTTCGTTGTTCATCATGATATTGCTCATTTGTCTTGGTTAAAGGTATATCAAACGTGTGAATTCTTATCTAATTTATACTACTAGCAAGTGCTTATTATGGGGACCTCTGGCATTGCTGGAGCCATTGGCGAAGTGTTAAACGTTGGGTGTGATGACAATCTCTCGATGCCAATTATCTCTGGTCTCTTTATTACAATCTTTTACTATGGTGTTCAGGCACTTTAGACTACATTTGATTGTAAAGAATAGACTCTGAATAGATGTATTCTTCATGATATTATTGATTTAGTAATAAGAGTTGTAGGAATATAGCATCATTGCTCTCATTTAATTGAGAAACTTTGCTTGCATTACACCGTTCATGTAGCAGACTGAAAAATTGGAAACAATCATAGAAAGGATTGAGCACAGAGTGTAATCTGCAATAAATAATGCAATCGATCAGAGAATTGTAGTCAATGTTATAATCACGCTGGGATCAACATCAAGATTTTCCTCACTTCGATGCAAATATTATGAATCATTTAAAATAGAGAATTTAGGAGCAAAAAGACCAGTGCCTCTACAAAGAAGAAATACCAGTGAGTATAGCCCCGTTAATTTAGCAGAAAGAAAAATTGAAGACAACCATGGCAAAGGTTGAACACAGAGTGTGAATCTGCAAATTTGTACAAAAATATATAGCAAATAAAATCACATAGCCCTTGTACAAGAGGCTACCCAAGGTACACACACATGTAGACCTCTTGATTCAATAAGCACATCGTTTTATGCTACGATCTATGCCCATTAGATGACTAAATACATCCCGCGGGTTGTTGGACGAGCAACTTGAATTTCAAACTGATTGAAATGTTATCAAAATTAAAAAAATCTAAAAATAAATGACTGGTTATCCTCCATTCTCTTACATTTTATTATTAATTTACAAGTATATTATATTATAAGATTATTAAATTTAACAGGACTGATTTATTTTCAGTTCAAAATATTTTAAATTAAATTTAAATATTATTTTGTATGGGAAAAAAAAGGATGAATTGAATATTTTGATTATGGTAAGTTTTAAACAAGTAAATTTAGTATGTAGACGAGATGGAAGAAAAGTAGATTGAAGCGTTGATGAATTCAATAACGACGATAAACTGCAAATCCCTTTTCAGAACCGACGATATACCATTTTCACTGACAACATTATGAAGACGGATGAAATTTCCACGACGAAGACTATAATCATCTTCTGTAGTATAATAACAGACCTTCTACATGCAAAATATACTATGAGGATATTATTGAAATGATTAAAAGCCTTTTGTAATAAAGATTGAATTTATTTATTGAATAGAATGTCATGTTTTTACATCATTACGAAGCAATGAAATATTTTATAGTTTATATACGTTAAGTGATATTTACCGTACGAAGAATTAAATGGACGTTGATTGTATCAGTTCATATATTTGAAAAAGACTACAAATTTATTGCAAAAAAGATAAATTCATTGGAACATTTTCATATGTGAGTCTCTTTACCGTTCTTCAATAGAAAGCAACATGGTCGTCGTTGTGCATTTTTGTCTACAAAATATTATTATATATTTGATTTTTGTATACTTGTCCCCCCTCCTATACAAATAGTAAACTGATATTTCGATCTTTGTCATTTGAGAATTGGCGGGATGTTAGACACGACATCGGGTATCCTCTTGGGCATTGACATTGTGCTTGTTATATTGATATGGACAATCTTTTTCTTCAATTATTGTCGACATAGACGTCAAGTTGAAGATGCCTACTCTCAAACGATCATCCTTC
>JNBS01000237.1:0-34340 GCA_002081575.1 Thraustotheca clavata | reverse complement strand
AAACTCAAAAGTACTCGCCATGCAAGTTTGATCCATACCCAAGTCATACTTTGTACAGGTAAAGCATGCACAAATGACACACTTGCTGATGTATCATTTTTTGAGTGAGTCCAAGCTGCTAAAACAGCAATAGGCTGTGAAAATATAGTTGTTGTCCATGCTCGAGAGGTCGTATTGTTTGTTTTTATACATAAATCAAATAATAATTGAGGTCCAAAGTCGTCAGGGTAGAAAATGGCTCCAGGTGCTTTTGATATCATTGAAAATGAACACATTTCGGTATTTAACGATTTTGTTATTGCATCAAATGATATGTTTGATGTATATCCTGTTGATGCTTGCATTTGGGAAATGACTTGAGAAGACCAAGCTGGAGTTGGTGAAGTTGGTAGAGTTTGAAAATAGCTGTCTGATGCACTCCATGATATGGGCTCACTTAAATATGCTTTGAATGGCATACATATTAAATTCAATGTAAATAATACACATAATACCAATGATCGTTTATTTAGAGTAACTTTGGTGCTTTCCAACCCCGTGTGTTTGTGCAAAGCAAAAGTCTTTGTCGTCGGTTGCCTTAACTTGGACGACTTGCGACCACTTGAAGACATTGAATTTAAAATGTAAATGTACCGCCTTTCTAGATAGATTATCTAATATAAACTACCAATTACTAAACTAACCGTAATTAACTACTCTTGGCTTGGTCTCAAAAGATCAAACTCAAAACTTTATGCAATATACATGCAATTGGTTTATTCTCTAGTTAATTTGGGTGAATGAACGAAGAAAACATTTCAAGGGCAACTTCTGGTTGATCATGAGGAACCATCTAACACAAATTGTTATATTAGAGTATAGTTGGTATTAACATACATGACCAGCATTGTAGACTCGTAGCATGGTTAAATTACCAAAAGAACGCTTTTGGCCAGCTTCTTGTCCATTTATTTTCCATGCAGAAAGAGGTTGGGCTCTAAATTCGGTTTGATGATCCCACACCATTTCTTGAGTCCATCTACTTAATGTTCATATATATTTATGAGTCTTAATATACTTGTCTTGGCCCATCCAGTTGCATATCAAATCATAGTCGCCAGCGTAAATTAGGACGCGAACTCCATGATTGAGTACATAGGCAACTTTGTACTCACTTTCTTCAAACCAGTCAGCATTCTACAAAGCATATTTTAGCAATTTTAATTTGAGTAGTGGATAACCATAACATGAGAGAATACATCTTGGTTACAAGGTGCCCATGAGTGCCCAGGCATACCTAGCGTTTCCATTGTCGATGCCATATTGACAAACATGAATAGTGGTGTAAATTTGTAGCATAAGTTAAATGCATCAGGATAGCATGGTGCTCGAATATCATAATGATTCATGTTGAGGCTGTGTGCTGCTGAAATAATTTGCCCAGATAATCTCGTACAGACATTGGTCTAACAGAGGCATTAGAGATTTATCATACAATATTTTACTCTGGAGCAGTCGTTAACTCCACCAAATGAAGGAGCTTGACAAGCTTGAACAGCTTCATCACACTGATCCACAAGTGATTGGGTTGCGTTGGCTAGCTGGCCTTTTGATGTAGTTTGTGCAAACGATCCTATTGTATCACAGTTTGCTTTTTCAGAAACAAGACCATTGCCAATTCCGATGCCTCGAAGGTTTTTCTTCAATTGATCATTGTTTGAATTGTCCGAAGTCATGATATGGTGCACTAGATCAGGGACATATCGACCCCCATAGCTTTCTCCAAAGATATAGAGATCATTCGATGCATAACTCGGATTTTGTTGAAAGAAACCCTGCAAGAAAATAGTCAAGTCTTCTATTGCACTGGATTCCGCCCAGTCGCTATGTTGCACATGTAAGCTAATTAGCTTCATTATACACACCATACCTATTGGAGTTCCTGGAAGGGCTAAATCCCGTTCCCCGAGGTTGATCCACGTACAACATGTGAGCTGATTTGGTCCATGAATAAGTATTCAATTCAGCAGTTGGAGATCCTTGACCAACGCTACATGGTCCATTTTCAACAAACATGGCAATCAATCCTGAACACCCTGGTCCACCCGAAAGCCACAGCACTACAGGTACATCGGTTGTCTCTCTTATTACTCTGCGAGTTTCATAAAAGACATAAAACAATCCATTGATATAACCCGAGTGATGTTTCTCAGGCTCTCCACAGATGCTTTTCTCATGTTCCTCTTGACTTAAAAATGTGCTTGCACCAACTAAAAATGAATTTACTAGCAATGAAATCACTCGTTGGAAGCCACGAACCATGAGATCCGAAAAGACACAATTACGTTAAGAAATATCTGTAGACCTAAAATACAGTGTAAAGATCCAACCCAACAGTCGCCCATCTGTTGAGGTTAACTTTGCACTTTGCCTTTTGCACTTTTTACAATTTTTACAGTGTAATAACTATGAAAAAGCATAATCAAAAATAAATGCTTTAGTATACTTGATACGAGACTGGTGTCAGTGTATTTATGTGGGTAATGCGATGAAAGTACTCGTGGTGTTCATTGTGCCGCGTAAAGAATACGTGGGAACTCTCCCGCCACAATATCTGTCTAGCAATCAATAATAAGCATATGGCATTTTCAGGGTGATTGAGTTGGTTCATTTTTTATATTGCATTGAAATGACAAAACAAGCAATTCTTGTGATTGATGTGCAAACGACTATGTTTGATGGCTTGGATTGTCCTCCAATTCACAATGCTTCGACTCTTGTTTCGAATATTAAGAGTGTTATGGAATATGCTCGAAAAGCATCAATTCCAATCGCATTTATTCAACACCACGAAGACGAAGGTTCATTTAAACAAGGTTCTCCAGGCTGGGAAGTTTTAGATGCTCTTGGTCAAGATACTGCGACTGAACCTACTTTTTCAAAAACAGTCCCGAATGCATTCAGCAATCCTCAACTTTCTCATTGGTTAGATGCTGCCAACATTTCAAGTTTAATCCTTGTTGGTGCACAAAGCGATTGTTGTGTTGATGCCACGACACTTAGTGCAATTGAACATGGCTATGAAGTGACTGTTGTATCGGATGCTCACTCAACGTGGCTATGGGAAAATGATGCTCCAATTGACGCCACCCCCTTAATTCTATCGCAAAATGAAAAATTTGCTAAAGCTGGTGCCCAACTCATTACGACTCAACAACTTACTTGTCCTTAAGCATTTACTTAATTCATTTCATGTATTGACTACTTATTTTCAAGTTTACGCAAATATTGTCAATTTAACCCAATGTCGAATAGTATTCTTGTTTGGATTGTGAGTGCCTATTATGCCAATAGTACCAACGATTAAAATTAACCCACAATGTCAAATTGATACACTAGACTATCAAGTGACATGCAATTAAGGTGATGGTTTATTATCTCGATTGTTTGTGTTAAGTGAAGTCGTGGCGTTTTGTAATTTTTTGTGTTTTGACTTATCTCGATTGTGTTTGATTGCTCCTACTAACCGTGCTAGCTCTTTGTTGCTGCTATATGGTGGAGCTGGATATTTAATCACAAGAAAAGATGGATTGTATTGTTTAGACACAGCTTCTGCAGGTTTAAATGGCTTATTGAGTATTCGAACACGCTCCAAGTGGTAAGTATTTGATATCAAGACATGTCGAATGTACGTTTAAAGATGCCTCAAGATGATATGATCAGAGATAAAAAGTGTCAACGGGCTCTTCCTCTGCGAGATTAAGGTTTATAGTTTCGGATGGTAACTTTGGTCAGCTAGTATATTGTATAACAAAATTTAGCTTGTATAAAGATCAATGGACTTCCAAATGTATAAACTCATGTTCCAGAGTTATATGCCCCAGCAATTATGTTGGATGGATCACAGTCATTTGACACAAGAGTCCTAGTGAAGATGAACAAATGTACACAAAGATAAACTATCTCCCCTCTCATAATAGATAGTACGTAATGTTTGAAATTATGGATTCGCTCACAGTGTAAAGAATTACAGCATGATGCTTTTTAAATCAATGACACATTACTAGTATGGAATTTTTGCTTTCATAAAACTATACTATTAATCTCAGCAGTGAATATCATTTAATTGAGAATAGCAATGAAATTAGTTCTTAATATGTGCATTTCGCTATCAATCATTGCAAAATCAAGTACGATAGGAGCATAATCGTACTTTTGATACGACGATATGAAAAGATTATGAAAAGATTAGAAGCGAGAAATCTTTGAGATATTGAAGTAGTGATTATGGTGTTGCTCTATACCAAGTGTTTTAAATGATAAATGAAGTATGTATTTTTGACTGTTATTTATATTGAAGTTGAAAATACAATACAACTGAATTATGTCATTGATATAACTAGGTGTCGCAATATGGGCAATGCTTCTTCCAAACAAACCAAAGTCGAGTGGAGTTGAGTTGCTTCGATCTCATCAACCGATAGACTGCTGATGATAATCTCCAAGCTTAGTACCGCACCATCAACACAAACATCACTACAGATCGACACCATTTCTTTTCAATGTTTGTGAATAAAAGTGCAAAATTTTCACACGAACTCGGTCAATTCCGACTGATCCATGAACCAAGTAAGGGTTAAAAGGGTGTTTGCTGTTGCGCGCTTGTGTGGATTTTCTTGTAGCATGGCAAGAATGAAATCATTTGCTGCTTTCGTCATACCACTAAAATCCAATTCATCCAAAAAACCAGCTTGAGGAATTTCGTCCGTGAGAAGACAATAAATGGCTACATCAAGACGCGGTAGTACCATACAAATTGCCAGAGACCACTTCTGGAGCCATGCAAAAAGGAATGCCACAACAGTGACTCAAAGGATGCGCGTTGGTCAATAAACCGAAATCAGCTATTTGGACTGTAGGCATGTCACCGTTCATCGCAGTGATGAGGATGTTTTCCAACTTGATATCGCGGTGAATAATATATTTGGCATGGCAGGCTTGGATGCCACTCAATAATTGACGAGCAATATGCTTGACAGCAATTTCGCTCAATACTCCATGAGTTTCCATGTAGGAATTCAAGTTGCCATGTTCGGCAACATCCATGACCAACGACAAATGCTTACCATCATAAAAGTTATCGAGTAGGCTGATAATGTTTGGATGACCTTGCAAAGATCGCTAATTAGAAACTTCAGATTGAAAACCCTTCATGACGAACAATTTTCTTGACCGCGACGCGTTTTTTGGTGACATTATGATTTCCCAAAACAACACTGCCAAATACTACTGATCCCAAAAGTCCATTTTCCTCGGTGGAATATACTTTTTCCAATGGCATTGGAGGCGATGCATCAACGCAAGCGTTGAAAAGCGGACGTGAACGTACGCGACGAGAAAAACATGGCGATGAAAATTGCAAAACAAAAAATGATACTGCATATATAGAATTTGTTTTGGTGTGATAATGTGCACACTCATTGATAAACTAACTTGAATGGACAAATGTTGTCTTCTATAATTGATGAGAACTCTATAAATGTTTTGATTTTGGTGTTGATTTTGATTAAGAACGAAAGAGTTTGTTCACAATTTCATGCTTTTGTGGCTTATTTTTGTAAAGAACCATGATTTCTTGAAATCTACTTTGATTAATACCTATAACAATCGAAATGATATATGCTGTGCATATGGTATGATATGATTCTTGTGAAAACTAGGGTGCATATAACTGAGTAACAAATCAGCACTTATAGTCAAATTGAATAGAACATTGCAAAAAGAAATAATATATCTATTGCTATCCATATTAACTATAATAAACCCAACGCTCAGTGCAACAACAGCTCATCTATTATTGCCAAGAATAATTAGGAGTAAAAATTCGTGAATGACAACCATAGTCTCAATTAGTGTACCAGGTGATAAAGCAAATCGAGTTTGTAAATAGTTGTTGTGTAGTTAAATTGGCGCTGAGCTTAGTAACACAATTGCTGCAGTACCTCGTAAAATCATGAGTGGCATTCCAATACAAGTGACCTGGCGAGACAATGAAAGAAAAATCGATTTCTCAATTGACATCGGTAAGATGCCAAAGTACAGATAGGTCCAATGAATAGCATCACTGCTGTAAACTATTGCAATATATAATAAACTAATGTTGGAGCCTGTGTCAATGAATTTTTCTGAAGTGCCAAGTTTGAGCCTGAAATATCAATAACAAAGTACCATTGTCGCATTCGATTGAAATAAATGATACCTAAATATCAAGATTGTTCAATTTAATTACGTCACGTTTGTGTCAAATTGCATGATATTAACATCGATAGCCAAATGTACTGATGACAGACCCTGTAGTGTCGGGAAATACATTTAATATTTAATAGATTGTGATCTCTATGAAATCATGACAGATCGTTGATGGTTGTATAATACAACTGAATATCAAACTTTTCTAATCCGCTGCATTAATGATCTATTGAAATTATCTTACATCACATATTTATTGATGAGTAGTTTAACGCAATAAAACGTACCATGAAACCGTAAACTGCAATTTGTAATTCCATATGGAACTGTCGGTTAGGAATTGTATTTGTTGGATATCCGGATGAACCAATCATCAACATGGATCTATTGATTGGACGAGTCCCAATAAGTTTTTTACCGCGGGAAAAGAATGGCCGGGATCGCGGATGTCCTTGATCGCTTTAAAGCGAATGTGAACGATCTTTTGCCTGCTGCAATGAGTAAAAAGGTTCTTTCAACCTTGCAAACGTATCCTCGTGGTCAGGCACTCGCTTTGTTGCTTGCAGCAGATGAATCTGAGATTTGTGCTGCGATCTGTGGTCATTTTCGTCCATATTTGCTTGAATTTGCTGCATCTTTATTAACAATGGAGTTTGAACACAAGCATGAATGTCTTGCATTGACATTTGCTCGGATTCTTCAAGTAACTCAACGTATTTGGCCACTTGTCCAACCATGGTTTGAATCAACAACATGCTTTTTTCAAAATATTGATACGATGTCCATTGCACGAAAACGTCGTGCAGCAATTACAGCACGTTTATTAACTAATGTACAATTGGAAATTGTATCAACAATGTGGAATTGGGCACCATTTTATGCTTTGTGTACAATTGAACAAAATCAACAAGTTCGACAAGATGCTATGATTGCTGTGAGTTTGTTGCTTAAAATGGACAATCAAATGCGTGATAAGTTTTTAAATTCACAAAATGTACCTTCACGGTTCGATGTTCCAACTCCTGAATTGTCAACTCAAACTCTAAACCAAGAAACTGGTGATGAACTACCACAATCTCTTTGTAATCTTTGTGGTATTCTTGTACCTTATCGTCGTACAAAGCAAGCTGCAGAATATCCATTGCTCGTAGAAACACCAACAATGGTACATGGGCTAAGATCACTTGCTATTGCTTTAAGTTTAGCTCGACCACTTTTGGTGACAGGCTCAGATGGTACAGGAAAGACAGCAATTTTACGTGAACTTGCTCAACGCACTGGACATTCAGATCTTGTAGAATTGCATTTGGATGATCAAATGGACAGTAAAACATTACTTGGTTCATATGTATGCACCGATGTACCTGGTGAATTTACTTGGCAACCTGGTGCATTGACACAAGCTGTGACTGAAGGTCGATGGGTTCTGATCGAAGATATTGATCGAGCCTCGATGGATGTCTTAGCTGCTTTGTTACCACTTTTAACTACACAGGAACTATTAGTTCGTGGTCATCGTATTCCAGCAGCACCAGGATTCCAATTGCTGGCTACTAGCCGAAAACCAATTTCAGCAATGCCTAAAGGATTCCCATTATCATTATGGCATAGAATTCCTATTCATGCCATGACAAAGAGTGAAATAGCTTTGGTGGTATCTAAAAAATTCCCTCAATTACCCTCTCACGTGACAAAACTCATTCTTACAACTTTTGAAGTTGTCACTAACGAAACAACTCCAGTGTGGCGAACAGCACGGCAAAGTTATGGCCGTGGCTTCTCTCTTCGTGATATTCTTAAGTGGTGCACACGCTTAACTAAACTACATGGTGCTATTGAAGAAGGACAATATTTGACACAAGGTATGAGAGACGATATAGCTCGGGAAGCATGGGATGTTTTTTGTATGGGTATTCGAGATATTGATCTTCGAGTTGAGGCAGCCAAATCTATCGGTGAACTTTGGCAAGTGCAACCTGAAGTTGTGGAAAATCAATTAAAAGGTCATCGACCAAATTTTATTCCCCACGATGCTATTGTTACAGTTGGCCGAGTACAGTTGCAAAGCTTAGCAAACACACAATCTACAGGCAATTCAAACATTTCTATTTACTTATTAATTTTGTTCTAGGCCATCAAATTCCATTTGTATTAACAGGACATTGTCTTCGATTAATGGAGCAGCTAGCTGCTACAGTGTCTATGCATGAACCCACATTACTTGTTGGTGAAACAGGGTGCGGTAAAACAACTCTTATTCAGTACCTTGCATCCTCCATGGGCCAAACTCTTGTGGTACAAAATCTTAATGTTCAAAGTGATAGTGCTGATTTACTCGGTGGCTACAAACCTGTTGATGTATACCAACTTGCTCGACCGCTATACATGGAATTTGTCAACCTCTTTTCTTCAACTTTTCCTTCCTCCGCAAATGCTTCGTTCTTACATGTAATTCAGCAAGCATTTACAAACAAGAATTACAAAAAGATGAGCCAAGGCATGGCTAAAGCTGTTCAAATGGCTGAAGCCAAAGCCAAAAAGCAAAAACTCGACACTATTTCACTTACTTGGCCACAATTTCAATCTGCTTTGACGAAGTTCAATCGCCAATATCAACAAGTTGAATCAAGCTTTGCATTCTCTTTTGTCGAAGGAATGCTTGTCCAAGCAATGAAAGCTGGTCATTGGATTCTTTTGGATGAAATCAATCTTGCAAGTGCAGATACATTAGAACGTCTTGCAAGTGTTCTTGAAGGTGAACACAGTGGATTATCTCTTACAGAACGAGGTGATGTCGATGTACTTAAACCCCACCCAAATTTCCGAGTGTTTGCAGCTATGAATCCACCAACTGATGTCGGCAAAAAAGACTTACCTCCATCGCTACGAAATCGATTTACCCAAGTCTATGTTGATGAGTGTGTTTGCACCCGTGATTTAACACTTATTGTCTCCCAGCAATGGAAAGAAATGGCTGGGGCTCCAATCTCCGAGACTGTTGAATTTTATCTCCAAGCTCGTCAAATGGCGATTGACGTCTTAAACGATGGTGCACGTCAGCGTCCGCGTTATAGTCTTCGTACTTTGACAAGATCGCTACTTATGACAAAAACAATGCTTCAGCGAGGTTATAGCTTACCTCGAGCACTTTATGAAAGCTTTTCTATGGGCTTTGCTACACAGTTAGATGCACAATCTCGAACGATTATGATGAAGGCAATTAAGAAGACGTTTGCTCCTAATATTAAGACTAAAGAGCTCAACCAAGCACCTCCACGTCCTCGAAAAACCCAAGAAGAATTTCAACTTGTTAGCTCATACTGGGTGCCCCAAGGGGATCTTGACCCAGTTGACGATGCTGAACCTGACCTTGTGACCAAACTCAAGAAATTTGTACTAACACCTAGTGTGGAACAGAACTTGAGGCATATTGCTCGTGCTGTTGTGATCGGCAAATACCCACTTCTCTTACAAGGTCCAACGTCGGCAGGCAAGACATCTCTTATTTTATATGTGGCTGCACGCCTTGGACAAAAATGTGTCCGTATTAACAACCATGAGCACACTGATATTCAAGAGTACCTTGGTGCCTATGTTTCAGACAAAGATGGCAAGTTAACTTTTCAAGAAGGTGTTTTAGTGCAAGCTGTACGAAATGGCTGGTGGATCATTTTGGATGAACTAAATCTGGCTCCATCGGAAGTTCTTGAAGCCTTGAATCGTTTACTTGATGACAATCGTGAGCTATACGTCCCTGAAACTCAAACTACCATCACACCGCATCCTCGCTTTATGCTTTTTGCCACACAAAATCCTCCAGGTCTATACGGTGGGCGTAAGGTTCTTTCTCGAGCTTTCCGCAATCGATTCATTGAGTTACAAGTTGATGAAGTGCCAGCAAAGGAACTACAACAGATTCTACAAGAACGAAGTGCTTTGCCACCATCCTATTGTACGCTTTTGATTGATATCATGTTGGATTTGCAACGTGTTCGAGCTCAATCGAGTGTATTTGCTGGTAAAGCTGGTTTTATTACAACTCGTGATTTATTGCGATGGGCCCAACGTAGCCCAACAACTAAACAACGAGTTGCCGAAGAAGGATATTTTTTACTCGCTGAACGACTTCGTAAGGATGAAGACAAACTTGTAGTTCAGCAAGTTCTTGAAAAGCGGTGTGGTGTCACAATCGATTTAGACGCTTTGTACAATGGTGTAGTTGATCTCACTAACAACGTTATTGGCGACACGACACCTTTGGTTTGGGGAACTCCAGAACAATTCGCTCAAGTGCAAAAAAAGTTGTCAGAACCAGATACCAAGGGCAACCACAGTGGTTTATCGTCTATTTCCATTACTTCAGCACTTCGAAGGATGTTTGCTCTTGTTGGACGTTGTCTCCAGCATAAAGAGCCAATTTTACTTGTGGGTGACACTGGTTGTGGGAAAACAACAGTTTGCCAACTTTATTCGCTTCTCTTTGATCAAAATTTGCACATTTTGAATTGTCATCAGCACACTGAGACGGCCGATTTTCTAGGTAGTCTTCGACCGGTTCGAGCAAAGGAACAAGTTCTTCTTCAGCTCCAAACCTTGCTTAAACAACTTGATGACCATTGCACTCAACATTATCCTGATGCTGTTGATACGACTACTTTACGACAAGAATTCAACTTGGCTTCTGTGGGCACTCTTATTGATAATATCATTCCTAAAGTTAGCAAAATTGCTACTGAAGAGGACTCTACATTAAACGAACTTGTGTCAACTATCTCCAACCTGAAAACCAGAGCATTAGCACTATTCGAATGGGTTGACGGACCTTTAGTGAGCTCGATGAAGGCTGGTGATCTCTTGCTTGTTGACGAAATCAATTTAGCTGATGATGCCGTTCTTGAACGACTTAACTCTGTGTTGGAACCCTCTCGCACTCTTGTTCTAGCAGAAAAAGGTGATACTGCCGAGCACATTACAGCTGCAGAATCATGGAGAATTCTGGCTACGATGAACCCTGGTGGCGATTTTGGTAAGCGTGAACTCTCGCCTGCACTTCGCAATCGATTCACTGAAATTTGGATTCCAAGTTTAACAAGAATGGAAGACCTCGAAATTGTTGTCAAAGATCGTTTATGCCATCTTACCAAGCAACTGGCAGACCCTGTGCTCAAGTTTGTTGAGCAATTTAACTCTGCATTTGCAAAGAATGGATGGAAAGTCACACTTCGAGATCTATTGTCCTGGCTAGATTTCGTCAAAGTTGGGAAACTGGACCCGCCAACAGCTTATATCCAAGGTGCAGCACTTGCTATTCTTGACGGTCTTGGTCTTGGCTCTACTCAATCTTTACATGCAGCAACTACAGCTCGTTCTCAAGCTTATAAAATGCTTCAAGATGCTCTCCCATCTGCATCCACTTCAAACACCTCAATCGAGTGGGTTGACGAAGGCGAAAAATGTGGTGTTCACCCATTTTTAATTCACAAGGGTCCACAAGCTACAACAGATGTGCCATTTGCACTCACTGCACCAACAACTCTATCCAATATTCAACGAGTGCTGCGAGCTTTGCAAGTTCCACGCCCAATTTTGTTGGAAGGTAGTCCTGGTGTAGGCAAAACCTCCCTCATTCATGCTTTGGCTCAACTATCTGGTCATACTTTGGTTCGTATTAATTTGTCAGAGCAAACTGATGTAGCCGATCTCTTTGGTTCAGATTTACCATCTACTGATGCTAAGTCAGCATCTCCATTCTCATGGTGTGATGGTGTGTTTTTACGTGCGCTCAAAGCTGGTCATTGGGTTTTGCTTGATGAATTAAATCTTGCCTCTCAATCTGTCTTGGAAGGCCTAAATGCCTGCTTGGATCATCGTGGTACTGTTTACATTCCTGAAATCGACCAGAGTTTTGTTTGCCCCAAATCATTCCGTGTATTTGCAGCTCAAAATCCATTACGCCAAGGTGGTGGCCGCAAAGGTTTACCAAAGTCGTTCTTAAATCGATTCACCCGCGTTGTTGTTGATTCACTTAACGAGACCGATTTGCGTGTCATTGCTATTGCATTATACCCTTCTATTCCTGAAGATCAAATTCACAAGATGATCGAGTTTAATAGCCAAATTCACCACGAAACCATGGTCACTTGCAGCTTTGGACGTATGGGAGCACCATGGGAATTTAATTTACGTGATGTTTTCCGATGGTGTACTCTCATTAAATCCTTTCAAGCACCGCCATTTGATGTTGGTGCGTATATCCCCATGCTCTACAGCTCTCGATTTCGCACTGGTGATGATCGGGCTAAGATTCATGAACTATGGTCCCAAACTTTTGGCAAAGCTATTACTCGAGCTCCTGTATTTGAACTTACTCCAAAATACCTCCAAGTTGGTACAGCCATTTTGCCACGAGTTCAAGCGCTGGCAAAGGACTTAACATCACTGCCACCACTTCTAAAACAATGGTTTGAACCTATGCAGTACCTAATGCATTGCATTCACCTTCAGTGGCCTGCACTTCTAGTTGGACCCAGTGGAAGTGGTAAGACTGCAATCGTTCGTTTGCTTGCAGCAATGACTGGGCACTACCTACATGAATTGGGACTCAGCACTGGTACCGATGCCACTGAATTACTTGGTTGCTTTGAGCAAGTCGATGTTCAACGCCGAATTCAAGAAGTTCAGCACATCCTCAATGATGCTGTCAAGCTTGTGCAGCAAAAGTTGCTTGTCAACCAAAATATGACTGAGTTTAATGCTGTGACTCAAGCTGTAGCAGCAGTTCATCAGCGCCAGCAATCATGGTATCATGCTTCACTTCTCGAGCTGATACTTATGCTTATTTTCTAGGGGCTCAGGAAGAACTGAAGTTGACCCAATGCTAATTGATTTATTGCAACAAGTGTGCGATCGATTATCTGCTCATATTGACTCTTTCACTATTGCAAGTATTCACGAGCAACTCGGTAGCATTAAGCAACTTATGGCAACTACTGCTCGGTCAAGTTGCTTTGAATGGGTTGATGGTGCTCTGTTACGTGTAAGATAAATTTCAATTACCGCTGTTTGATGATTTTATAGGCAATGGAACAAGGTGACTGGTTGTTACTTGATAATGTCAACTTTTGCAGTGCCTCCGTTCTTGATCGTCTCAACTCTCTCCTTGAAATCAGTAAGCCTACCCACGTACCTAGGTGTTATTAACACTTATTGTAGATGGTGAATTGCTTGTCAACGAATGTGGTGTTGTTAACGGAAAGCTTCGTGTGGTTAAGCCTCATCCAAATTTCCGCATTTTCTTGGCTATGGATGCTCAATTTGGTGAAGTCAGTCGTGCTATGCGCAATCGATGCATTGAAATTGCTCTTGTTCCTGACACTACAGAAAGTGCTAATTCTGATGTCTCAACATTATTGCAATCGGTATCTACAGTCCCATTGCCGATTGATGTATGCAACCAACTCCAAGCTATTCACTACCAGCACTTAGCTACCGACAAATCTGTGTCTATGCGTCACCTTGTCAATTGGAACCAACTTGTGCATTCATTAGTGGATCACGGTTTGAGCTTTCGCCAGGCCATTCATCAAGCAACGATGGATATCTATGGCGTATCGTTTGAATATTCCGAGTCAATGTTGCAATCTAAAGACGCTGGACTTTCAACTGTGTCTTCGCAACTTTTGGTTCAAAATGCTACTTCTGGTATGGCTATGCGAGGGCTTAAATTCCCTGAGTATTTAATGTCCAAACCTACTCAACCCATTGAATGGGTGCGATATTACTCCACTGCTGCTGTATCGGATATTTGGCCTCGACACTTACTTTTGAACGACGAATCAATTTGGAACGATTGTAAAGCTTACGGTCTAAAGAATTCAGACGCAATACTAGTCAATGAGCTCTTGCCATGGGCTATATATCGAAGCGGTGAACAAACTAATTTCCAATCCCATGTAGATCACCCTTTCGCCAAGTGGTTAAAGGACGAGCCATTACTACAATCCTTGCTACGTGCATTAGCCTCAGCTATTCGAATGAGTTCGGCTACTATACCTCATTTACAAGAACTTGTTGTCAACTCATCTTCTCTTCAAGTCCTTAAATCTACTTTGCTACAATCATTACCTGAAGATGAAGTCGCTCAATTGTGGACTCCAATTGAAGGTTTGGTGCAATCACTTTTGATGGTAGCGAAATATTTGGATACATTAGTCTCATAGTTTTACTATAGCTTCAAGAAATTTGGTACCCTCGGTATTATGAAATGAGTGTACTTGGTTTGAGCTCAAGCAGTGATGAACCATCCCCAAAGAAGACAAAAAGAGCTAGAAAGAAGTCTGGATCATCTGCAACATACTTAAATGTGTCTTATGACTGCTACATCAATGGTTCGGATGCCGTGGATGTCGACAATCCAATTATCCCA
Source organism: Thraustotheca clavata (assembly GCA_002081575.1). Lineage (NCBI taxonomy): Eukaryota > Oomycota > Saprolegniomycetes > Saprolegniales > Achlyaceae > Thraustotheca > Thraustotheca clavata. Next base: position 19,687 of record JNBS01000237.1, on the reverse strand, counting down.
ATCGTATATCCACTTTTACACGCCTTGGACACTTGCTTAGACGAATATATCAAGGTATGCTACCAGGCATTTTGGAACAATAGATCTAACCTGACTATAGCTAACCATGCAGAAAGTACTTTCAAAGAAGAACGTTGGATTGTTGCAAAAGGTTATTGAGTTGCGTTATGCCTGTGGTTTGGTATTTACAATTACAAAGACTTCTGCTTTCCCTTGGCACCCATTCCTCGTGGTTTGGAAGTGGCTTGTTAAGGCTTTTAAAAACCTCGAAGTTCATTGTCTACCACTTTCAACCTCTGTCATTCGAGTCAAAGATATGATTGAACGCATGGAGTACAGTATTACAACTTCACTGGGTTGTGCACGAGCTACCGACACACTATGGAAACGTGGTGGTCACCGTCAACTTCCACCATCGCTAGTAACTTGGGCAGCGATATCTGAAGTGGAAGCTATTGCAACTTCTATCGTTGGTTCATTTGGGCAGATTTCCCAAAATCAAATTTCGCTCTTGAATTTACTTTGCTCGGCAGCATCGATTTATGAATTTGAGCCATCAAGTCTACTAGCTATCCCCCACAACTATCGACAGGAATTAGTTCATGCTTTGACAACTTATGCATGGTTTATTGAGACTGCCAACGAATCGTTCGACACACTAAAGCAATTGCCAAAGAGTCTCAAAGCTAGCTATGATAAAATGCATGAAGCATTCAAAAAGGATCACCAGCACATGCTTGTGCATTTGCAGACGCAAGATGACGAAATGGATACTGGTGAAAGTAACACGGTGCTGCTATTAAGTGATGACAACAGCAAAGTGATTGAAATGTGGATCCAATTGCAATTGAGTCCTTTGCGAGAACTATTGCATCTCCGATTAGAGCACCACATTGTCATGCTTCTTACCGAATTACTAGTAGCTCCATTGGAAACATTCCCTACCAAAGTGCCTTTTGTGCTTGGATTAATAGAGCAATGGCTACCAATGCAACGATACAATCCAATGCGACCTGCAGCTACACTTGTGCCTTATCAAGACTTACTGTGGCGTGGACATACTTATACTGACTACGTTAAAACAATGGACATGGACGAGCACAAGGCCTATCAGCAAGTAGTGGCAAAGCATTTACAGACAATATTTGTAGCATTCCATGAACGACTTTGGTTTAGCAACATTAGATCAACAGATATGTTTTCCAACAGAGTTTATCACACTGCAAGTGATGACCGTGGTGATGTCGCTATTGGAGGTCTATTACGCTTACACCAACCAGTTGATACAGCTTTGGCACTACATTATCTTCAACCAACCAAGCAAACTCCTATTGTTGATGTTACAGCTACCGCAACCAAATTGCAACAAGCTATTGCACACTGGCAGGAACAGCATGATTGTCCACCAGTTGAGCAAGTAAGCTCAAGTTACTGGTGGCATCTAGTCCAAGCAACAGTTTTGGTATTCATGCCTGATGCCAAGCCTCAACTTAATGCATTTGCTGAATCGAAAAACGAGTCAATTTTACTTAATAAGTTATCGACTAGCAAAGACTCTCGTTTTGTCAACTCATTGGCAACTTTGAAAGCTCTATTGACACTTGGGTATCGTTCTGCTAATTCAACTGTGCAAGAAGGTATCAAATGGACTTTACTTGGTTTCTGGCGATTTTCGTTGTTGACACCAACTACACCATTGGATCCTGCTCTTCTACCATTGATCAAGCGCGATGTTTTACTTTATCAGCTAGCACAAGCTTCTTTCCGTCACACAGTTGATTCAGTTTTCAATTCTCAATCACCACAAGAGTATGTCCCAATCGACAAAACAAGTACTATCACCAAGATTGACACATTGAAAGAAAAAGCAATTGAACGACCTTGTGAAGACTCTTACTTTGGTACTGCATTCCAAGAAATCGTTCGATTTGGTACGACAATCATGACAAGCAAAATTATTTCATGGTGCGAACAAATGTCAAGTAAGGACTTTGCTGCTTCTCAAGTTCTTCGTGAACTCATTATGTTCCAACAAACGACTGAAAGCTTTGTTCGTCGTTTGCAGCAAAAGTACCATGTTTTCCAAGACGTCATAGAGCCTATTGTTGCCAGTATTTATCAGACCAAAGATGGTATTTCTCTTTTGATCAGTGTAGCTCAAGCTCAAAACAAAACTTTGGTTACGTCACTTGCACGAAAGCTGCTCACAGTCCCAAATCCATCAAGTTTAACTACTTCTGCTCGTGCATTGTTGGACCATGGAACTTTCTTTGATCGTCACTCAGTAACCCATCTTGATCGTTTGACAACAGCATTGCATCAATTAGAATTGCAATATACTGATACTTTTACACTCTTTCACCGGACAAATGTTGTGGGCGAAGACTACTTGTCTATGGCACAAACTATCTTTGCTGGATACATGCAATTATGGTCTGAAAATCAAGCTAAAATGGACAAAAAGCGTGAAGAAGAGGAAACACTATTCAGATTCAAAGCTCGTACGCTTGAAATTGACTCTGAAGAACAAATTCTTGAACGAGAATACAGACGTCAATTTCCAGACTTTGCAAAAGCATTTGCAGACCTTGTGGAACAACCCCAACTTGGTGATGATGAAAATGAACCAACTGTGGATGCTTCACCATTGCCTGATGCTACTATTGATCTCGTAGCTTATGCTCACGAACGTCTCTTTACTCAACACACTCAATACTCCAAATCTCGTGTGCAAGCAATTACATCTATGTATAACATCGGCTTTCACATGAAATCATCTATCAATGAGGTGGTTGATGAGACTTTGGATTCGGTCACCCGCGGTGCTCATGTAGTCTATGCTCAACAAACTTTAATGCATCAAGCTCCTGAATCGAAAGTGCCATTTTCACAGCTCACTGCAGCTTATGTCGCTGGCATTGATTTCCATCGAGATCCTCACGTGAAAGAAGTCGTTCTTGTCCGAGCTCCATTACAAAACTTCATGCTTCGTGTACGAACCTTATTACAACAATGGCCTGACAATGCAATCCTACAAAAACTTTTGCTGGTTGCAAATCGTCTACGACAAATGCCTATGAATGCTCCATTAGCTCAAATTCTTGTTGGTGTCGAACTACTTTTGAAACATGCTCAAGAATGGCAAGCCATTGCTTCCCGTGAAGTATCCATTGCTGATGAAATTGCATCATTAAGCACTTTAGTTGTTCGATGGCGAAAACTTGAATTGTACTCGTGGCCACAGCTCATGGTAATCAAAGAACGAAAATTCCAACTAGAAGCTCGTAAAGCGTGGTTCCACTTGTACAATTTACTTACTGCACCACCTTCAGCCGATGAGACTATTGTACCTGAAGTTGCTAAGCTCAATTGGATGTTTGAAGTGACCCCAATGCTTGACATGGAAGTATTAACTAAAGGCTGGAGATATCAACTGTTTGACACAATGGACTCATTTTTGCGCACTACTACTGTTGGGCAATTCCAGACTCGACTTGTGTTGATTTATGCTTTCTGTTGTCAACTCTTTACTCAAATCCAACAAGGCAATACAAAACTTGAAACTTTACGTTTGGCATCAACCTTGTACCATTTATACCGCTTTTATGCCCAACATTTGACTTATGGATGTTTGCCATTATGGCAAAGACTTCGTGCTCCAATTCAAACACAATTGAATGATTTTGTTAAGATCAGCAAGTGGGATGAACAAACGTACTATTCCCTTGCAGCGTCTGCAGAAAAGAGTCATCGTAAGCTCATGAAGTTTGTTCGTGATTATGAAGAAATTCTCAACATGCCAATGCAAACTTTTATTGACAAGGTGGTCGATGGCAATATTACAAATGAAAAGTACGATGGTATTCAAGCACTTCAAACTACATGGAATGACTTGCGAAATCGCAACGATCCAATTGATTTCAATGCAAATGAAGACGATGAAGAAGATGAAGATCAACCAGAACAGCAATTGCAGGTGTGGCGAGCTACAACTCTTGAATCAACCGAATATGATTCCTCGTTCAAAGTACCTTCAGAATGGACTGCAATTGTCGAGCAATACCGATGGATTAATCAATTACCGCAATTGACTCGCAAGATTCAGAAATACGTAGCTAATGAATTACTTGGTGAAAACTCTCTTCGACGCAATCAAGCTGGCTGTCAGATTAGTGAAGACCTTTGCGAGACTATTTTATATCGTATTGAAAAACTCAAATCTGACTCTGCACCTAAGGGCTCTAAGAAGAAAGCACTAGTTGATCTTTTGGCTGAAATTAAATCTCAAGGATGGTCACATTTAAAGACAAATGCTCCTCAGCAACAACAACACATGCAATCGATTCTTGAGCTTGACGTTCTACAAGTTGACAATTGCATACGAGTTCACCAGTCAATTATGCCAACCAAGAAAGAATGCAATGTTATTGATCTATGGGCTCATGCTGATAGTTATTACTATCGGTATTTATCTCAAATTCAATCATTGCGATTCACTGTCGCTTCGGGTTACAACAAAGACATTTCATGGTCTGAAGTTGATCGTATGACTGGGTACTCTGAAAATATGCTTCACACGATGCTACAGCAACGTGTTTTGCTTAACCAACTCAGCAGCACTCATGAAAGTTTGCTTTTTGGAATGGCTCAATTGCAGCAACTACCTTCGAATCACAAACTTATTCATGCCCAAGCATTCCTAGCCGACTGGCGAGATGCTTTAGTAGCTGAGCTACTTCAGTTGGTGAAGTGGGTTGAAGAATTGGCTGTGCTTTATCCTAATGATCAAATTCTTCCTGGTCTCTCAACTCAACTAATACAAGCAGGTGTATCCCTCAACAGAGCTAGTGTCATGAAAAATGCTGGAATCCCTGAAATCCCTTCAAATGATGGAAACTTGGACACGACTACCAGCTTTGGTTTCCAAGACAAAGCACCAAGTCAGTTAACTGGATTTTCAACACTACTTTTGCAAAATACAAATGCTGCTATTTGGGTCAACCCTGAGCATCTTGAGACGGCATGGGTTGGTGTCAGCTCTGTATTTACACTTTTGAACAATTTCTGCGATGAAAAGTTCGTGATTAGCATCCGTGATGAACTCCGACTGCTAGAATCAAGTCATACTCAATGGTTTACTGAAGCTGAAAAACTTGCCAAGACTCCACCTACTGGTACACTTGGTGTGGACGATGTTGGTTGTCAATTTAATCAACTTGTCGAGACCATTTTAGTATCAATTCAACATGCCTGCAGTCATTATGAACCAAAGCCTGAAGGTGAATCTGATGAAGAAACAATGATGGCATGTCACCGTCACATTGTACAATTAATTAAGTCAAGCCAAGTTGACGAAGTTGCAACTCAACTCGTGTCTCTTTTTAGCCTGATTGAAAAACTCGGTGCTGCTGCTTTGATTGCACCTTCTTTAGCTTGGTTGCAAACTTTACGACCTGCTTTGAACTCGTTGATCACTTGGCATTTTCAATTGATTTCTGATTTGATTTATGTACACAAGAGTATGTCCAAGTTTGAATACGTGGTGATTCGAGTGTTCAGATCGCTGCTTACAAATGGGTTTTGCAAAGCACCAGAAGAGACTGAAGATGACTCTAGTGGTGGCCAATTCAATTTTGAAGACGATGTTGAGGGCACTGGTATGGGCGAAGGCGATGGTAAAAAAGATGTCAGTGATCAAATCGAGGATGAAGAACAACTTCTTGGTCTCAAGGGCGATGAACCACCTCCAGAAAAGCAAGAAAAGGATAAAGAAAAAGATGATTCTGGTTTGGAAATGCAAAATGATTTTGATGGACAACTCGAAGACCTTGATGATGATGAAGATAACAATGATGAAGATGACAAAGATGAACAAGAAGAACTTGATCGTGAAATGGGTGACTTTGATGAAGACAACATTGTCGATGAAAAGCGTTGGGGTGAAGACTCGGATGATGACGACAATGAAATCGACAAAGACAAAGAAAAGTTTGACGATAAAGAGATGGAAGGCGAGGCTTTGGAAGATGAAATGCGAGGCAAAGATGGCGATGACGATGAAAAAGATGATAAAAAAGATGAAAAAGAACCACCAAAGAATGAACCTGAAAAGCCAAGTGAACAACCTGATCAAACCCAAGATCAAGAAGACATGCCTGATGAAGTCAACGAAGACACTGAAGATAAATACGAAGAAGATCATGAAGATATTGCACCACGTGATGCCAATCCTGAAGACGAAGAAAAGGCACCTGAAGAAGAACAATTTGCTGAAGATATGAAGTTAGATGGCGAAGGTGAAGATGACAAAGAGGAAGATGATGCTGGTGACATCGATGAAACAATGCCTGAAGACTCTCCTGAAAATGAAAACATGGAAGAGGACAACAATTCTGGCGATGAAGAAAATAAAAATGGTGAAGATGAAGATGAAGAACTACCTGAACCAGTGTCGATGGGTGCTGGTACCGATGACCAAGAAATGCCCCAAGATGAGCAACCTGAAGACAATAAACTTGACGAAGAAGTTCCTGAAGAAATGATGCCCGAAGAAAAGAAGGATGAAAGCAAAAGTGCTGGAGCTGTAGCCGGGTTGAAATCCAACGATGGAGCTGATCAAATGGAACCTGAAGAAACTCAAGAGGATGATGCTGACGAAGAAATGGCTGAAGCTGAAGACTCTGCTGAACAAAACCAAGATCGTCAAGGTGGACAAGCTAACCCTGAAGGCAAAGACCTCCAAGCAGTTCACAGTGATACATCGGCAGACCCTCAATCCCATGAACGCAAAGAACCAAATCCATATCAAAACCCAAAGAAAGCCCAAGAACACTGGCGTAAACGCATGGAAATTCTAGACTCTGATAGCACCAAAGACCAAACTCAACCTGATGCTGCTGAAAATGATGCGTTAAAAGAAAAACAAGACGATGGTGGTGTTGGTGAATTGGCTGATGATGACGAAAAAGCAGAATTGGCTCTTGCACCTACAGATGATACTGCAATGCATGGAGCTGAGGACGAAGACAATAACGAAGAAAATAGTCAAATGCCAGATGAACCAATGGAAGATGTTGAAATGGACAAACCCGAAGAAAAACCCACCAAATCTACTGAAGAAACTTCAGAAGAAAAACAAGTACCCAAAGTACCACAAGATAACATGCAAAAATCCAAAGATCAAGGCGTTAAGGCTGATGAATTGGACGAAAATGAAAATATGTCTGACATTGAAGAAGATGATGAAAGTGAACGTGATGACTTTGAACGTCGTATTGATGAAGAAGTGGACGATTTTACACCAGTGGTTGCCAATGGTACTGGAGCTCTTGGTGAAAGTGGTCTTGACACAATGACTCAATTTGATGTTGACGAACTTCGTAAACGACTTGATCAAGAAATGCAATTATCTACACCCAATTCGGTTGAACGTGGTACAGCTCTTTGGAACACTTATGATCATATCACACGAGCTGGTGCTCAACGACTTTGTGAACAACTTCGACTTGTTTTGGCCCCAATGCTTCGTTCGCGATTACAAGGGGATTACCGCACTGGCAAACGTATTAATATGCGTAAAGTGATTCCATACATTGCTAGTTCATTCCGAAAAGATAAAATCTGGCTTCGTCGTACTAAACCATCCAAACGTTCTTATCAAGTGATGGTGGCTATTGATGACTCGGAATCGATGGCTGATAATCATGCCGGTCGACTTGCTCTTGAAGCTTTGACAACTTTGTGCAAGGGTATGACGCAGCTCGAAGTTGGTGATATTTCTGTTGTCAAGTAAGTCATTCATTCCTTTGATTTTGTATCTTATTTCTCCATGTAGATTTGGTGCTAACGTTGATTTGTTGCATCCATTTGATATGCCATTTACTGATGATTCTGGTGGTCGAGTGATTCGTTCTTTTGAGTTCAAACAAACCAAGACGCACATGGTGCAAACTCTCGAGGCAATCATTGGGCTATTGGATCAAGCTAAGCAAAATAGTCACCACCATGGCAGTGAAATCACGCAAATTGTATTTATGATTTCCGATGGTCGATTCGATAAAGATGGTCGTGTCAAGATGCAAAAATTGGTGCAACACGCAATGGAAAAGCAACAACTTATTGTACTCTTGATTGTGGATCATCCAAAGGATGGTCAAGGCATTTGTGATACTCAAAGTGTCAGCTTTGTCCGTGGTAAAGTTGAAATGACCCCATACATGGACAACTTTCCATTCCCATACTATGTCATCATGAAGGATACAACCATGTTGCCTGAGACGCTTTGCAATGCTCTTCGTCAATGGTTTGAATTGCTTCAAGGTTCGGATTAGATAGATGTATAAGAAATAATAGATGATTTGTATTAAAAAATACCTTAAAGCCATGGTCCCCAACCTGGAAATAGTTTGCACAAATTATGAGGATCTCGAGCCACATGAATTAATCGTTGGACTTGTCCTTGGACACTCATAGCATCACCAGCAGGATCTTCATAGCCTTGTAGTTTTTGCTTAACACGAAGTAGTGCTCTCGATGCTGCATCTGCTAAATTTTCCTCAGGCATAACATCACTTGATTTGGTCATTGGAAGTTGATTTTCTTGCTGCATTCGTAGAGCTTTAATCGGAGACAAAGTCCAATTGTACAATGGATCATGAATAAACACTTCCAATATAGTTGTCAAAGCAGTTCCTTTCTTTCTCAAGACCTATAGAGGAAGATAAATTTGCGGTTTAAAGTTTTAGCAAGTACTTGAAGTGTTTCTTCACAAGTTCGGGTAAATAAACCATCTACCCCAGTAATACCCATTCCATCAACTAAATCTCTAGTAAGACGGAAAGGAACAGTCTCTGGTGTTTGAAGTGCCATGCCTACAAAGCCTTAGTGATTCAGCTATGTCTATAGAGAGTACCTTGGTCAAATACCACACCGAAATCAATGTGTACGAGTTCACCGGTTGCCTCATCAATTAAAATGTTGGACGAGTGACGATCGCCAATTCCAAGAATATGTCCAACAATAGATGTGACTGCTGCACTTCGAGTATATGCTACCCGTCTTGCATACCTATTAAGCAAGATGAATAAAATAACATTTAGATCGAGTACCAGATAGCAGGATCAGGGTATTTCTCAAGGAAAAAATGATGGAATACAGGTGTAAAGTTAGCTTGAATATCCAGGAACGCACGATATTTGTCAGTTGATCTCTGAAGATATTGTCTGCAAACAGGATGTTTCCACTCGTTGGGGTGGTGCCTTGAGTGTGCATCCATACCACGTCCAGTTAAATAATTTCCAATAGGCATTGTATTATCAACCCATTCTAATACACCAGCCACAGGTCCCAATGGTGTCACCTGCAAAATTCCCCTTACGACAATCATAACTAGACAACTCATACCTTATAAGTCTTTATACGTAGACGCCGACGATTAGTTGATTGTTGTTCAGACAAAAATGTATTGACCATTTCAAAAGTTTGTTCAATCACCAAATCCTATTGATACTATAGTAAATACCGTTTTAACCTAGAAGTTAAGCATACCTGTCTAGTATCATCATTGCCTTTAACAAGCTGTTTGCGGCGGATTCCATCCGATCCAAAGCAATAGATAATTTTGGGACGATGTATTCCTATATGTCAAATTCATTAGTACGAAGCAAACATCATGATAAAGTACCAGTGTCTGTGATTGTAAACGTTGATTCAAAAGACTGAACTCGAGGCACATTAGTGTAATCTCGATCAGACCGTGGTGCAATTGACAAAGTAAGCACTGCTGGTCGAGCTTGGGTGTCTTGGTTTAGCCGTCTTAAACGTAAGCATTGATCAAAAGGGACATTGTGTTTGCCAACGACTACGTTTGAGAACGCAATTTTCTTGATTCCTTTTCGAACAAATTCTTGAGTATCAAATAGAGCTAACTTGACATAGGCATCGCAGAGAGCTTCCATGTTCTGAACAAGTTCTGATGTTGTACTATTGTGCAATTGTACGCGCTTTAATATTTGAGCTGCTGCTTCTGCTTTGCCTGAGCCAACATTTTCTCTGAATTGCATATTGCCATGTTTGCCTGTATTCTTTAATGCAAGTAATTGCACGATGGTGTGATGTGGGTGATCCACGCATAAACGTAGTACTAGAGCTTCCAGCACACTATGAAATTGTGGTAAACTCACACTCGACGCAAGTCGTGATAAAATTTGATACGACAATGGAATGATTTTGTAAGAAGGCACACTTTCAACTATTGAATCCATTTCTTCGTTGACACTTGGATCATTGCCATGCTGGAACCAAAGTGAAATAATACGAAATACTGGGGTCATATCCATATAAGGAGCATATCGTAGGGATAATCCATAATTCCTTAGAGCTCCTTTCAGATAAATCAGGACGGAATTCTCGACTATTTGACGCTCAGCTTTGTCATATTCAACCTAGGAAATGATGTTTATACGGTGAGAAGTATATTAATGCCGACCTGTTTTTTGAGAGGAACGATATGTTTTTGGTATCGAGCACTGTCTGGAAGCTCTTCACATGCCCGAAGCTCTTTTTCTTGGGCTAATGCCACTTGTTTACCACGTTTCCATTCATTCGATTCAACACGACTTTTGACTTGGTGGTAATTTTCAAACAAGTAGTTGGCCACAGTTAGATAAGCTTTAGCTGCTTCACGTCCATGATTGATTTCAGGATTTAATTGTTCAAATATAGCAGTCGATGCTATCAAGTACTCATTTTGAATCACTTCATTTCTTTCAGCTTTCATAAAAGCAAGCCATTTTCCAATTGTAAGTTGTACTCGAGCTAAAAGAAGCGGCTCGGTTTTAGTTTGCAAGAGGTGGCGGTGTAGTTGTTTGGTGACTAGTAAAGCACGAGATGTGTCTCCTTGTTCGTAGTAAATATGTGCTTTTTCCAATTCCGTTTGAACTTTCATTGGAAATGATAAAGTGGACTCGATATTTTCCAGTTGAGATAAAGCTGAAAATGCAATCGCAGGTCGATTGGCTTTGCGAGCAGCTTTAGCTCTTTTAATATGCCACTCGGGGAGATATTCTGACCAATTTAAAATGTTAAAAAGTGTTTCTTCCATATCAAGAACATGAATATAAGCATCCGTATCAGCTGAATAGACAATATGTCTTTCTTTCCAAGCATTAAGTAGTTCACGTTGCTGATTTTGAAAATCATTTGTAGTTGCACCTAACAAACGTTGTTGTTGCTGAAGTTTCTATCGATTCATAGAATTAGTACTGGTACGTAATCGAGGTAGTACCTGAATTGCAAGTACACGTTCTAGCTTCACCAGTGTTTCAAATTGAACCATCGATGATTGAAGTCCTTTAGTAGATTCAAATCCAGTAAAAGAGAGTCGCTGGGATTGTAAAATTGACGTCTTTGACCGACGCAAAAGTGACTTGACAATCTTCGGCTCATTTGAAGCAAGACCACGTAAGCAACCATATACACAACCTTCAAATGTATTGACTTCCGATTTGAGATTCCATTGCATTGCTTTCCAAGCAAGTTCATACTGGAATGCAGTAGGCTGGGCAGAGGAGGATAAACCACTCTTACCAACAAGCATTGATTGTAGCAAATTCGTATACCCAAGTGTGTTTAAAGCGGCAGCCATGCCATCCAAAAGTTGGGTCGATGATGGATTAACTCGTAATGCAGCGTCATATAAAGGCAAACTACTTTGAAATTTCATTTCCATGGCATAACTTTGAGCTTGGTCTGTTAGCTGCGGAATATCGAGCACCCCGTTCATCGCATCTAAATCTCCAATGGCGTCATATATTTGACGAAGTAAACTGACCAATTCAGGCTCCACTAACTTCACTGCTTTGTGTTTTTTCTCGACATAATACTCAGTAAATTGGAAAGCACTATAAGGAACCTTACAACGTAATGCCATACGTGCTACGTCAAGCCAAGGAAGCTGTAGCATATTTGCTACGTGTGTGGACAAACTCAATTTCTCCAGTGTAGCTACGTATTGAAAGGAATGTACGAGCATTTGCCCGTGCTCCAAAGGCACTTGAGAATTTAACACAGCTTCAATCTGTGTCGTTATTTCTCGAGTAACATGATTTCCAAGTAAGGTGGCATATAGTGCCAGAGGAAATAATAAAACAGTAAATTGTGAATCACAGGTTGCCATAGGCGCACAGGCTTGAATAAACAAATCATCGCAGTTGGAGATCAGTTGTAATGTAATGCGGTTTAACCAAATATCGAATGAACCATCCTCTGAACTAGCCCAATTTCGACAGGGAATTTTTTGAATGGGTGTTAACTTTTCCTGCTCTGACAAAGGAATTAAGCTGAGAAAGGTTTTAACTCCATGTGGCAAGGACTTTGATGATCGTACAATATCTTGAACTATGGGCAGACTAAGTAATGTCCGCAAAGTTTTGATTGCTGAAGTAAAGTGGGTGGGATGTTGCCCAAAAAGCTCTCCAACTATGTACTCAAGAACTTTGGCTTTCACTTCCAATAAACCGTCTTTGTATGTTTGAAGTTGCATAAGCGATGGGCGATGATAAACGTGGTGATACATTGTGTTGAGTGCTGCAGGGTCAAGCTGGAGTGAAGAGGCTGGGAATATACCACCAAGGTGACCTAAACATGTAGCAAACTCGGCAAATGATATTGATACATCACAAGAAAGACTTTGCAAGTTTTCAGCTGATATCATGTGGCTGCTTGATCGTCTCAATAAAGTTGACTGTGAAGGCATTGGACCCAAATTTAATTGCTGAGATGGTTGACTCAGCGATATCATTTCTTCAGGAGAATCCGCGGTAATGGTTGAGATTTTAGATGTACTTTTAGTATTATTGGAGGCATAAGCTTGGCTTAATAGCCCATACACCACTGTAGCAATGTTGGAAGTATTTTCGTTTGAAAAGATAGATATCACTTCTTGCAATGATTTTAAACCAAAACTGGAAAATGGGATTGTGTCAAGAGGACTGCGAGTAAGTTTAGAGATTAATGATTCTCCAAGCCGAGATGTCGAATTACTCGTAGAAGCAAGTTGATCCAAAGCAGAAGAAATATGAAGCGGAATGGGATCGAGTCCAGCTATATTTTTGTGTAATTTTGGGTGCAACGACACAGAAACTAAGCATGTATCAAATAATGATCGAACTTGGGCATCGACAGTGGCATAAAGCGGAATAATACTACGAACTAGCATATTCAAATTTAAACCAAAGGCATCAGGGTCAGATAATGAGAATCGTTCAACAACCATCTTTAAAACTTTGGCAGCATTTAAATTCTTTTCAGAGTTCTGAAGTAGGCAATGCAAAATGAGTCTTTGGGCAAGTACATTGCTTGCATAATTGGAACCAGAAGCTTCTATACAATCGCAGAGACAACGTAGCGGTGCTTGCTTTGCATTGTCCAAGTGGTATTCACCAACTAAACCAATGAAGCAAAGTACGACATCAAGAACTTGATTAGAGGTGCAAAGCTTTGATAAATTTGCCCATGATAACTTTGACTTTAGAGTGGGCGTAAAGCAAAGCAAATTAAACCCGATTTCACATACATTTCGAAATACATCGGGGGTGACTTGTGTGTTGTCAATTGGCTCATTTGCAAGAAAATGGGTCATAATTATTTTGGCACTTATGGTAAGAGCATCGGGCACCTTTATCGTTGGGATACATCTTTTTAATGTCTTCACGTGACTTGTAGTATTATTTGCTGAGTCCACCAATACCAGAAATGGTAATAAATGCCCTGACAATTCTGGGTTTTGTGAAAATGCACTGGTAAATGAATATAGTGATCTATCAAAAACACTAAAAGCAAACTCAGCAATAGATTCCTGGGGCGAATCAGCCTTGACTTTGAGCATTGAATCGAGATCGAGATAATGCCGCATTATACCCCAAAGTTGATCCATGCACATTTTCCAAGGTGATTCATAGCCATGGTAAGAGCTGAGTGCTTCCACTGTCTTTATCACTAAATCATCTTCCCTGCCATTTTCAACATATTGAGCCAGAACTAATGGCAGAAGAGATGGACATTTACAGCTTGCCACATAACATGCCAAAATAAAAGAAGGGGAATCAGCTTGATGAGTTTGAAGGTGTGTATAAACGTCACTGTAAATGGCATCCGTGCCTTCAAATTTAGAGTACACAGTTTGTAGGGCAAGTAAACTAGCGCATCGTACACTAGTATCCAAATCAACTAAGTGCAGCATATTAAAGTCGACAAAGCCCCCAAATATTTCAGCTTCGACGAGATACCATGTTTCCCATGTCGAAACCAAGTACTTTCGTAATTTCCGATTTTGCTTTGCAAATTTACGTCCCATATATTCCAAGATAGACAAAGCTTCGTTTAATAAATCTCTAGGTAAAGCGCCTTTCACAAAATGACCTAAATTAAGTAGCTGAGTTGCAGCCAATTCAGGTTCCAATTTGGTTGATTGTTTGATAAGACTTATGGCAATTCGAGCTCCTTCAATAGTGAGAGGGTGGCATAATGCAGGGATTAGTTCTAAGGCTTCGGTACTTGTGATATAGTTTTGTTCAACGATAGACTTGAGCAAATGGCAACTGCTGTCAGAGTTTTTAAGTAATAAGATGATACGCATGCTCCACACCCTGCATTTGACATCTGATGTAGATGGAGAGCTGGTTTCTTCTGAACTAACTTCCAAATGCTTTCCTTCGTTTTCAAAACCTTCGTCAAGAACTTCATTAGCCCCGCTTAGCACATAAGCTTCAAGAATTGTAGCAATATCCCTAAAATCTTAGGTAAGCAGCATGTAGCGACTAAAATAATGAACCTCGTAGCAACTCGACAACTTGGTGGTATTTTAACCTTTGGTGGTGTAGCATCATAATTAATAAAACCAAATAATTGCGAGCCCTGAAGCAAAAGCAAAATGGAATAAAGTCTTTGAAAAATGCCCACTTGATAATGTTTTTTCTTAAGTAGCTGAGGCAATCTCTTGGAGCACGCAGTAAAAATTTGATTCAGTAATTGAGAACCTTCAACTATATGCTGAAGCTCCAAATGTAACCCGATGGCACTTGCAAGAACAATCCCCACCTAATCTACGGTAAGTACAGGAATAATATATAAAGTCATTATTACGTCAAGAAGACGACAGAGAGTTTCTGCAAGTTCGTCGAGACCTAATGTCGGAAGTAGATTTGTGTTTTCGTGCAAAAGGGAGTGAATCCCATTCTGAAGTACTGATACACGAGATTTTTCAATGCTGGTGTCTTGCAGGGGTGTAATGAACACTTTACACTCTCGTTCGCTGACAAAAATCGCTGAGCTTCGAAGGATTCGGTCAGAAGTGAACGAAGGAAGCTCAACTCGACCATTGCACTTGACTGAGTTTTTAACGGGAAATAATTCACTAAATAATTTGGCAATATAAGGAAGCATATCCTGTGCTTTTTCGATATCAAACATCTTGGGCAGTGTTACCCCAGTTCCACACAAGATAAATTGAGACCACATAGGTGAAATTAGGTATGGGGCAATGTTCCATGGTATCATAACATCACAAAAGGAACAAAGCCCAATCCCCAAAATTAAAAGAAGCATGGAGTCATTGGATGTAATAGCACTACTCGACTGCAAGCCTTGGATAAGAGTATCGCGTAAGAGTGCAGTTGGTAAGCCACCATCAACTACTGTATGAAGAGCCGTAGTTAGGGTAATTGTTGATAAGTAGAATGGAATATGTTGTAAGGCTTCGCACAATGCAGCATTGTTTTCTGCTATAATATCCGTGCTAAGAGCATTTGGAACAGCAACACAAGCTGCTAAAAATTGAATTACAGCTTCTTTGGGCTTTCGACGTGTAATATCTCCCAATGTTTTCAACCAAGCATCGTTAATCCAGTCTTGCCTTTGAATGGATCGGAGCACCAGCACTGTTAATATATTATAAGTAATTTCTCGACAGAAATTGTCCATCGAAGGGTTCCCTAGAGTTGAGGCAATAATTTGTTGAATTCTTATCCATACACCATGATAATCTTGTTGGTATTTGTGCCCATGTCTTGTAACAAGAGAGTAAAGAAGAAAAAGCCATGGTAAACGACGAACATCTCCACTGTCATATTGAGTCATCTGACGTCTTTGTGTGAATGACATTGTTTCCATTCCCGATAAATTCGATGAGTTAGCAGAGGTATCCTCACTGATATAATTAAGTATAGTATCTAACGCCGATAACATCTTGATTCGTTTAGCAGCAGGTTCTGTGCCATTATCCTTTCCATGGCCAGCATCGTGCATCCAGACAATGTCAGCAATCATGCTATACCAAGCAATAGCTTTTTCACCAAGCATACTTGCATCAAGTACAGCAGTACTTGGAGTATTTGTAGAGATAGCAGTTTGTCTAGCCAAAGAAAACGAAGCTTGAAACACTGCGTTCATTGTGGAGGGCTCTAGAAAAGCTAGACAAAGATTTTCAACATTGCTTGATGGATGCAATTGGTAATAGTGAATCAAGAAGAGCGAAATTTCCATAGGCATAGCTTTGATCTGAGTAGGAAGCAACCGATGAACATAAGACAAAGCTGAAGTATCCACCACGAGAGAAGCCATAGCATTAGGATATTCTTTCATAAATAATACCAAGCACGATAGTAAATTCAATGCAATCGGTACATCACTTGGTTTTGAAGCTGCTTTAAACCACTCTTCAAAGAATAGCATGTATTTATGCAAATGGGGATGAAAATCCACCACCATGTGCTGAATAACATGACGAGCAATAGATGCACACATTGTATGATGTTCTACAGCAGTACCAAGGTGTAAATGGGTCAAAACTCTATCAAGCACATTGCTCAAAAGCTTTGAATCTGCAAGTCTGCAGTAAGACGGAATAGCAATGAGTTTATCTAAGAGATAATAACAATGGCGCTCAGCAGGTGTGTCCATCATGGCTTCATCATTGATTCCAAGCTCACCAAATTGAATCAATCGACGTAGCGTATCAATACCAAGAACATTGCGATCTAATGCGTCTTTAGCATTGTCTAAAGCATGGAAAAGTACTGTAATCTGGGTCAATTCCATTGTTTTCGTGCGCTTTTTTGTCATTTCGAGTAGATCTTCCTCAATTACGTTGAAAATTTGAGCCACAACGTAGCCCCACGTGCCACTACGATGGAGCACGTCCTGGTATGAACTGAGTGTAAGCATCTCGTCTAAAGCATGCAGCTCTCGCTTTCTATCGGCTTTTTTCTTGGACATACGAAGCATGCGGCATTGCTTGCGGATATGACCCCAGACTTCTGCGCTCATTTTGAATTTTTACGCAGGCTAATTACACGCAACACGTTAAATTCAATTGTACAATAAAACTCAATTGTCCAGTAAAATTCAACTTTACTAATATTTTTCAGAATTTCTAGGCTGTTAAAAATATACAGGAATCAATAAGTGCTGATTGAAAAAACTCAAGACTAGTAAATTCTATCTACTAAGCAACATGTAGCTAGAAATAGAGGGATTACAGTGTGACTATTCTAGCAGACTAACAGTAAACGCGATACATTCTCATTACAAGAATTATCTACACACAAAAAAACACAACTACATCACAATAGATTTACGAGCCACACCATCTTGGATTGCCATTGAACAAGAGACATTCCGCTGATGTAGTAAACACATTCGTGCACACACCGTTCACCACA
Source organism: Thraustotheca clavata (assembly GCA_002081575.1). Taxonomy (NCBI): domain Eukaryota; phylum Oomycota; class Saprolegniomycetes; order Saprolegniales; family Achlyaceae; genus Thraustotheca; species Thraustotheca clavata. Next base: position 1,970 of record JNBS01000237.1, on the reverse strand, counting down.
CAAGATTTGCAAACCTTACTCGATGGACATGCCGCACCAGCAGTACAAGCACAAGGATTTGGTGTTGGTGGAGGTGGTGGAGCATACGCTGGGTTGTACGTCCAAGTACCTTGTCCGTTGCATTGAGCAGGCGTAAACGATGGCTGCGACAACGTGCAGGATTGTGAATTGTCATTCCAAGTTCCTTTGCAAGTGGTTTGGCTGACACCGCCATAGGCACCTTGACGCATTTGGCTGCATGTACCAGTGGTGGCAGTGATGGCAGTGGAAGGAGCTGGACCCATTATTGAAGACAAATGAAATTGCAAAGTGAATAAAGCTTTGAATAGTAATGAAAAATACGAATCAATGAAAAGATATGATGAAGAGTCTGTTTGTAACTCTTACTCGAAAAGAGGTGTTGAAGATGATAAATGACCTTTCGTCCATTCATCTGTTGACGCTTGGTACTGTATACGTTCTTTTCAATTAGAGATTCTCATTACGTATTCAGATTTGCCGCCTCTTATAGCAGTAGAAATGATTCCACACATGCAACTCTTGATTATTGTTATGTGCTGAAAATTGGTTGTTTGCTAAAACAATAGCTGAATTTGAGAGGATGGCTCGCCAATTCGAATGATAGGATAAAGCTCCAAATGATCTGAAACATCTTTAAAGCCATCGCTGAGATCAACTCCATTAACTTGGAATCGAATCTTGTGCTGGAAGATATCCCAAATAGCGGTGACCACAGTGTAGTTAGAACTACTTCGTTGAAATGTAGTGCTCTTTTTAATAGGGGTGATGTACTGAGGTACATCAGCATGTAAAAGACCACTGGGCGATCGAAAAAACCACCCTAGTTGTGTTTCTTCTGATTTAATATAATTCATAGTGGTAAATCCAACATCAACTACATGGGACATGGGTATTTGGACGGTAAATCGTGTGGTAGATGTATCCCCAAGCGCATAACTCCACAAGTATCGTGAAAATCGTTTAATAGCAATCGTCAAGTCTGATGAAAATTCAATGCAATCACTGGCATACTTTGTGCTCCATGCTGTAGCATGTGGCTCTTGCAATTGAAAGTAGTCAAGCAACCACCGAAATTCATGTTTTTCTTGAGGACATAAGCCATCAAAATAAAGCTCGCCAGTGCGAATTAACTTCATGACTCGACCAAAATGTTGTGGATCCACATCAATAAAATACTCTCCTAATATTTGTGTTAACCTCTAGTCTAATTAAACCATTAATGAAAAAAGTAGAAGTTACCTTGTGCATTTGGTTGCCATTCTTCTGATGTTAACATTGCATGAAAGAGACTTCCTTCAAGGCGTAAAAGATTTTCCTTTGACGTTGCAAATTTTACACCACCAACATTTAAAGTTATTACTGATTGTGCTTTTCGTGCTTGAGCCCGCATACGCTCTTCCATATTAGCCATGGACTCCTTGTCCCGCGTTAGGTCATTTATTTCCTTTTCTAAGGTCAAAATAAATTTATTCAAGCTTGCTTCATATTCAGGTGGAAGTGTCGATTTGATGTCTACCCATTGACTCATCACATCTAACATCGTCATATCAATTTTATTTTCGGCACATGCCGCGTTTAATTATTGAGGACAAAAATGCACAGAAAAGACAGAGTATTACATTCAAACTATCGTTCGTTGAAGTTGCATGAACCTTCATTGACTTCAAGCTTTTAGCATGTAACATCTAAATGATATGCCGAAAGGTCACGAGGGAAGGTCGTTTGTGGTATCCAAATCACGTAGATGGGGCTTAAGACTACCTCAGTAACAACGGATTTATATCTATTTTCTGTAGTGCACAGCTAATCGGACTTTTCACCATATCTTTCATTGCTATTCAAAGCTTTATTCACTTTGCAATTTCATTTGTCTTCAATAATGGGTCCAGCTCCTTCCACTGCCATCACTGCCACCACTGGTACATGCAGCCAAATGCGTCAAGGTGCCT
>JNBS01000236.1:41381-55429 GCA_002081575.1 Thraustotheca clavata | reverse complement strand
CTATTGATACTTAGCTTTTGACAAAGTTAAAATCCAGGTGAAAGAGAGGAAAATGAGGTTAATCATACAACACTAGCAGAAAACATTTAAAGTTTTCCTGTGTTTCAAGTATATATTTGGATTGGCTACCTCAACATTTTCTTTCACCTGCAGATTCACCAAAGTGAAATATTTTTACCTCCATATCTAACACCCCACCCAAGGCAAACTCAATGGCTTTAATCAGTGCAACGTTTTACGCTCGGTTCATGTTTTTCCTGTGATGAACTTAAAGAAAATGCAACAGTGAGGAGGTGCTTGGTCAGAATGAGATAATAGTGACTGAAATAAATTTACCTACATCCACACAACAAAGATCAGTGTCTACGACGTCGTGAAGAAATAGAGACTTCAAATGATGAATAACTCACAAACATGTTTGATTATAACCCTTTTTGAAATGCAATGAACAGTGGTGTCGCATCCTTTGGGTGTTAGTATTGTTGCAAGAATCCAACACCAACTCATCCGTCAGAAGAGCCTTTGCTCTGGTACTACTACACCAGTGCTTCTAAACCACCGCCATCAATTTCCCATCCAACCTTACCAAGATAGAATTATCCATACTTGTTCAGCATAGAGTTTCTAGTAGTTCTACCATAGTGAAAGGAATCATTTGGTGCAATGTCGCTATGCATTCGATAGCTTCCATCACGTTATTCAATAGCAGATGGAAGCTGTCGGTACACAATTACTGCTGACTGTAGTTTGGTGACGTCCTTTGTATTGTAGTAGAGCAGGAGCATTAGTTTAAATAAACTTATCTTTGCCATCAAGATGGTCATGGTGACAATTCCCTTTCTGCGGTACTTTTTGACATCTTTTCGCAGAATCTTCCATTACACATATGCCGTTTCTCACTTTTGAAGGACTTTTCGAAGGTGTGATAAGTTAATTGCCCATTACCAACTATTGTGTCATGCTTGTACTCTGCCTAAAGGCGACAATCAGTTTACCATTTGCCTGATGCTACGTTGCTTGGCAGCTTTAACAGTGCTGCTTGTAGCAGTTCTAGCAGTGGATTTACCTACGGGCAATCACACCAAAATTGATATTGATGTGTGGAATGATTTGCATGAAAAACCATCAGTGAATGCCATTGTCGAGTTTGCTGGAATGCGAAAGTTTTGGAGTGATAATAAAGAGTATGCTGACTTGGATAAACCCTCGAGCAATATTCGTGTACGTGATTTACTTCGTTCTGTTGCTAGCAGAGCTCAAGAGAACGCACGATTAATTCTAGAAAAAAAAGTTCCGCACCGACGACGACTTGATAACTCAACTGAACCTGAAGTTTGCCCTGGCGTTGATGATGTGGTTCTTCAGGATTTATGGGTTGCAAATCAGTTTAAAGTGTTTTCACTGACATTATGCATTGCAGAACAGCTTAGCAATTTACCACGAGTTTCACGAATTCGATATGGCTACACAATGAAGCTCGATACACCAGCAATTACTCAAGATGCTACAGGAACTAATTCGTGGGGTGTAGCTGCTGTTGGAGCTCCAAATGTGTGGGCTAATGGACACCAAGGCCAAGGAATTATTGTTGGTAGTATTGATAGTGGCGTTCGGTATACTCATGATGCACTCAAATCCAATTTTCGTGGGGATTATGGCTGGTTTGATGCTGTTAATGCAACAACTACACCCATGGATGTTAATGGCCATGGTACGCACACAATGGGGACTATTGCAGGCAGTCATGGTATTGGGGTGGCTCCTGGAGTCAGTTGGATGGCTTGTCGAGCTTGTTCCTCAAGTGAATGTCTTGAAGCCGATTTACTCACTTGTATGCAATTCATGCTTTGTCCTACTGATGTTTATGGCAAAAATGAAGATTGCAAGAAGTACCCTCGTGTTGTCAACAACAGTTGGGGTGCTGGGGCTACTGATATTCCTAGTTACAAAGCAGCTATTGAAGCTTGGAGAAGAGCTGGCATCATTCCAGTGTTTTCTAATGGCAATACTGGAGGTTCTGGGTGTGGAAGTGTACAAAGTCCCGCTGATTATGATAATGTCATTAGCGTTGGCAATGTAGATTCCAGTGGTCTTTTAAGCCCCACGAGTAGTCGTGGACCTACAAAACTTGGTTCCATCAAGCCCAACATTGCTGCACCCGGTGTAGCTATCGTATCTGCATCGTTCAGTTCTGATACTCAATACGCCACCATGTCTGGCACAAGTATGGCAGCTCCCCACGTCACTGGAGCTATTGCGCTTTTGCTGAGCCAAAATCCTTCTTACGGCTACGACGATGTTTTAAAGATTTTAACTTCCACTGCTGACACCTCCAAACTTCAGGCAACCACACCTCAAATCTGTGGTAGTCTCAACTCCATCGGAGTCTTTCCCAACAACCATTATGGCTCTGGACAACTCAATCTCGTGGCAGCATTTGCCCCAACATCAACTCCACCGATTACCTTAAGCCCCAACACTAGTGCACCTGCACCTGTACCGGTGAACGTCACTACCGTCACACCAGTGGCAACTTCACGGTCTCCAACCATACCACCTTCGTCTGCTGGTTCTTCCAGCAGTAATTCACCTTATTTACCATCAAGTACACCATCAAGCAACAGTGTTCCTTCCCCCACCACCCCAGGGCCAACATTGCCACCATCCAGTGTCTCCCCCACCAACAACACAGACGTGGTGCTTGTAGCCCCCAACAACCGAGTAGTAGCCACGGGCAATGGGGCAGTGCAAGCAATGTCTGTTCTCACTTCTGCTGCTGTGCATGGTGTAGCTATTACCTATCGTCCTGCAACACAACAACTCGTGAGTAGCTCTGGGGAATGCCTGGATGCATCCCCAATCCCCAACTCGTCTGGCTACGTACTTCACTTGTGGCCATGTCGGCTAAGCAACATTAACCAGCGATGGGTAGTCAAGAACCATGGCATTCAGCATGGTAGACACCCAAATTTGTGTATGGCTGTCGTGGCTTCTTCAGTGGGGGTAGCAGCGTGTGACTCTACTGCTCCTTCACAGCAAATGAGTGCCCTTCCATTGAATGTTGCGATGGACTACTTATCAAAATAATCAGCACCAAGTTAGTGTTGGCAATCTATATTATTTAAAACGACAAGCAACACATTTTTCTTCATTCTTCTTCATCAGCTAGAGCGTCTTCGAGGCGGGAAGCTAAATCAGCTTTCAATCCCCGCGTATCGAGGTCTCTCTCTTTGAGATATTTTTTCAAATCGACCACTTTAAGTTTGGAAATGGCAGGAATTTCAGACTTTGGCGTGCGTGTTGATTGGGATGTAGGTTGTGTCTCTGGGGTTTTGACTATTGCTGCTGTCTCTGATACTTCCTCTTTTGCCACTGGTGATGCAGCTTTAGGCGATTGAGCAGAAGCATTTGGTGATTCAGTAGGTTCTGGTGTTGCTGCTTTAGGTTCACTTGGTTCATCGTCAATAGCTTCTGGTGCAACTTCATTCGAGGTTGTTTCTTTGACTTGTTCAGGGTCTTCTCTATTTTCCTCAGTGGAATCGTTATCATTGTTATCCTCTTGGGCATTATCTTGCTCATTTTTTCCCTTCTCCACCGATGCTTCCTCCTCCATGGTTTGATCATTGTCGTCATTATTCGAGTCATTATCTTCTTCAGCAATGTCTTTATCTGAAGTTTCCTCGCCCATAGCATCATCATTTTTGTCTGTCTTGTCGTCTTTGGACTCTTTGTCATTTTCTTCATTAGAATTGTTTTCATCATCTCCCTTCGTTGCTGCTTTTTCAGGATCACTTTCTTTAACTTTTTGAAGCTTTTCCTCAAGAATTTCCACTTTTCGCTTCATTTCAGCTTCAATTTCTCTCTTCTTTCCTTCAAGCTCTCGTCTTCTTACTTTAATCTTTTCTTCGACTGCTTCCATTGATGCATCCACAACAGCTTGAGTTTCTTTTGTATGACGAGCTGGCACATAAAAAATTGGAATTGGTGCCGTAGTTCTCAAAAATCGAGCTTGATGTCGTTCATATTCAATGCTCATTGTAAGTTTTCGTTCAAGCTTTTCAATTTTTTCCTTCGCTGTTTGTTTTGTATTCGTCAATGTAGTTTCCAATCGTCGAATTTCCGATCTTTGATGAGCAAGTCCAAATACACGTTGGCTCTGTTCTTTCGTTTTAGCATCTGCAGCCCAATTGTTTCTTTGCTCTACCCAAATGCCCCATCAATTGTCCAAACATTCGTTTGCTTCGTTTGACCACTTCTTCTGGCATTGGTTTCTCTTCTCTCTACATATATCATTCATTTTTATCATATTGATCACTTTTTACCGTGACACGACGTCTTTTTTCATCGCCAGAACGATCAAGATCCCGCGATCCTCGTTTTCGTGGCGAATTTTCATGATCTTTGACTCGTTCGCCCAAACGATCGTGAATACTCTTACTATTACGTGGTGAATCCATATCTTCAACACTCTCTCGGCGTACACGGGACTCTCCTACACACAGAACTGATTGATTTATCGATTCCATTCATGTACCTCCGATAGCTCGACGTTCGGCCATTTCGATGTGTGGTTTCGATCTGGTTCCGTACAAGTACGATTTCAATTAAATCCGATTGTTTCAATAAAGTACACGTTTCAATTAAATACGCTGTGTATTCGTTAAAGTACGGTTTTCAATAAAAAACGAATTTAATGGACGACCCAACAAGACCATCAGAAGCAAAGCATGAAGATGACTACAATACATGCTTCAAAGACACTGTGTGGCTATCTCGCTTCGAGCTAACGAGTCAAACAGTGATGTATTACTTTTATCTATCACCCTTTTACGATAAGAATTGCAATAATGCACGTTTGATGATGCAAGGCGCACGATTTGAAGAAATGGCGTCTTCGCTTGTGAATATGCAAGGTGTCGAGTATGAATTACTTCCTAATCTAAGCAATCAAGTACCCCAAACGCTTTTTATCATTCGAAAACAATTTCGATCAAGTCGAAATAGTACACAAACGATGGCAGTGTATTATTGTGTGGACCAAACCATTTATCAAGCACCCAATACGTTTACTATGATCACATCACGTTTGGTAAGTAAAATCAATTGATTATTAACGATTGATGGGAATATGATAGAAAAAATGCAGCTATCGTATTAATAAAGCATTTGATGCTTTGAGTTCAGGGGTACGATTTAGTCCAACAGAAGGATATTCATGGGACTTTAGTACTGAGGATAAAAGACAACCTTTGATCCCTTCGGAACGTACGAATTTATTGATCTATATGTGATTGATTTGTTTGTATTAGAACTTGCCCTTAAACTTAAACGACGACAAGAGAAGGAAGAAAAAACAAGACTTAACAGTGCTCGAGTGGATTCAATTGTACTCAATCTTGTGAAAAAGGTAGTGTGATGATACTTTATGAGACTAATGAAGTGATAGCATGCGCCTGAAGTTATTGCTGCTGGGGCTGCTGCGTTAGCCCCTCAACCTGTCGAACTTGCTACAGCAACTCCTGCAGAAGATGCCAACCCTGCTCCTCCAAAGCGTCAGAAGGTTTAAATCAATACATCTCGATGACGTTTACTTATCCTTCTTATCTTGTTCATCTGTGGGCTGCACAGTCTTCTCTTCTGTTGACATGGTCGGCACAAGTCGTGTAGCAACCTCATGAACCATCGGAGGCTGAGATGAAGTACGCAATTTCGGCAATAAAATAAAAACCATTAGGAACAGGAAGAAGCCAACTACTATGCCTACATTAACCCCACAGATCTTGTCTACAGGGTACGGCAAACAATACGCTTCATCCTCAACTCGAAGCCGATTCATGCCACGTGTGGTTCCAATTAAATGTGGCAAATGCCAAAATTAAAAAAGATCGAGTGCAATGTGACACATGCCACATATACTTGTAATTAAATTTGGCAAATACCAAAATAAACAGAATTAATTTCAATGTGGCATATGCCACATGTAGTTGCATTTAAATTTTGGCGATTGCCAAATTTACAAAAGATCGAATTTAATGTGGCACATGCCACAAATAAGAACTGCTAGAAGGATGACGTTTTCTGAAGACGTGATCTCGATCGTAGAGATGATGGCAATGAATCGCATGTAGATTACTCTCTCCAAGCTGATTTAATGGATCTGGGACGTAGAGACGATGAGCAACAGTAGATTCATTTTTTAATGACAGATGCCGAATTTACCAACTGATCATGGAATCCAAAGTACACATGTGGAGCAGCAGCGACGAGCAGGTGGATGCGGTGCTATCTGTAGCAATCAACGCCAAGTCGTACGTTGTAGCAGCTACTTCTCGCTTAGAAGGCAATGACTGGAGTAGTTCTCTCCGTCTTTTTCAATACAAAGGCTCGGAAATCATTCATTTACACGCTATTCGATTGCCCACCACTGTTGGTAGCATTGCATGGTTTGAACCTGACGTTGTTGTATGTGCTGGTGATGATAGTGATCTCTACTATTGCATGTTTGACTTTGAGAAATCAGTGTGGTGTCGATTGGAACCTGAAGTTGCCCATGGTCATAATGATTTAATTTCGCATGTTGATGTAAATGGTTCATTTCTTGCAAGTAGTAGTTGGGATATGAATGTCAAGCTTTGGGATCTTTCATCAATGGATTTATTGGAAAACTACAAAGAACACACTGATAAAGTGTGGCATGTTAAATGGAAAAATCAAAATGAATTGGCATCGGCATCGCAAGATCGAACAGGTTGATATTCAGAGATGAAAATTGCAATTAATATTGTATATAGTTCGCCTTTGGGATACACGTGATCGAAATAGTGCTGCAGTATTTCCTACTTCATTTGCAGCAATGAGTTTAGCTTGGCATCCATCAAGTGATTACTTATTAACTGCTGGTCTTGAAGATGGTTCAATTTGGACTTTGGACACACGATCATTGCAAGAATGCTTATCTACTCTGGTATTTTTTCAATGGATATAAATGATTAACAATGAAATAGAACCAAGTCCATCGAAGCAGTGTACATGGTTTAGCTTACAATGAGAAAGATACATTGGCATCGTGCTCTGATGACACAACTGTAGCCATTTGGGATGCAATGGCATCGGAATCACCCTCACAAAGGTACTAAATTGCATTGAAAAATAATGATTTACAAGTAATGATAGACTTGTGTATGAAGAACACAAAGATTATGTACATGGGGTAGCATGGATTAATGCTACACAAGTTCTTACAAGTAGTTATGACAAGAGCGTTCACATTTGGCACCTCTAGCTTAATCACACGCATTAAATAGGTGGCTCCTTTCCTTGTATTTTGGACAAAGGACCAATTTCTGTCAAGACTTCTTTCCTTTCACGTTCACTTCGTTGAGAGAGTCGTAATCGACTAGATACTGATCCTCTTGGTGGTCGTACAGGTTTCATTTCTGGTGGTGGTTTAGCTTCAGCAAGCCATTCATGATTTAATGCTTCACTTGGTTCTAAACGTATCGTTGGGTCCCATGTCAAACATTTAAAGATAAAATCCACCATTTTACTATCAGGACTCTTTAGCAATGCTCGTAATTCACGTGATTTCGGTCGACGTTTACGTCCTCGTGAATTTATTGTATGCGATGGTTCTCCAGCATCATCAAAGAAATTTTTACGTCGTTTGCAAGTTTCTACCATTATTTTCGGTGGTACATCCATCACTTCCATAATACAAGCAAGTTGTTCAGCTTCATTTTCACCAGGAAAGATTGGATAACCTGTGAAAAGTTCACCAATAATACAAGCAAAGCTCCACATATCAATAGGATGTCCATAAGGTAAGCCAAGAATGACTTCAGGTGCTCGATAAAATCGAGATTGAATATATGTGAAAAAAGTAGCATTTTCAAAGCATGAAGAGCCAAAATCAATCAATGCAATTTGATGGCTCTTGGCTTTTTTCAGCAGAATATTTTCTGGTTTAAGATCACAATGAACAATTTTTTGACTTTTGAGAAAAACTAATGCTGTAAGGATTTCGACAGCCATTTTTTTAATGAGTGTCACAGGAAGGCCACGAAATTGTTCAAGACGTAAATGTTCATAGAGATTGATGCTAAGTAATTCAAAATTCATACAAAGATGATTTCGAAAGTTAAATGATTCATTGAGTCGAATGATATTTCCTTTATTCATCGGATCAGCATTTTTCATGTGCTGTAGCAATTGAGCTTCGACAATCGATTGTTCTTGAAATTTTTGTTTATTCCGAACGATTTTGACTGCCACAATAACTTTAGTCAATCGATCTAAACATTTTAAAACTTGTCCAAATGATCCTTTCCCAAGATGTCCTAATATTTCATATCGATACGCAATATGATCATGTAAATTAGCAATATAATCACCATTTTCATCATCAAATCTATTGATTTCATGAGATACATTGAAATAATTGTAAATTACCCGTCATTGCCTGCTGCACCTTCGCGAGTCTTTACTGCAATCGTTCCGTAGAAGTAGACAATTTCAAACGCAAGAATTTCTGTCTTTTCAAAGTCTAGTAGCTCAAATGGAGCTGTCTCGAGGACTTGTTGTGGTTTCTGCACAACGGTGGGTTTTTCAGTAGATTGTTTAGTATTTTTTGAGTGATCAAAGCCACGAACAATCTCTTTGTATGGTTTATTTGGTGGTTTAGGCTCCATTGGTTTAAGTTCTTTAGCTATTGCTTCCATAGCTTTCTTTTCAACAATCAATGGACTCATTTCCCTTGATTTTTCACGTCCTGTCGAACTACCCAATGCAAGAGCCATAGCTGGAATGATATTACTTTTTGTCATTTCTTTCTCGGGTTGTTTGCTTCCTAAATGAAAGCGATCACGTAGTGAAGGCAGTTCAAGAGGCCGACCAAACGCTCTCATGAAACAACTCTTTATATAAAGGACATGTCCGTGGAAAAACGACATCCTGAAGCATTCTTTGCAGCTGTAGTATTGGCAGGTGCATGGGCGTGGTATCGATATGGCGCATGAACCACGCCAGTACGTTCGCATGTCGTCGTGCTTCAGGATCGGATTCAACGCTGTCGATTGTCGATAATGAATGAATTTGAGGTGTAGTTACATTACAGTACAAAATATAATGAATAGATGTATAAGAATATATAGTAAAGGGGAAGAGTAAAAGAGTTGAAATATAGAGTAAATGCAATGTATTAGCTTTAAAATGCTTCAACACGAGTTTCTACGCTACATGTGAGTTATTTACAGTACACGATGAAATTTGAAGTGGTCGTATAAATAAGTCGAATCTGAGTATTAAAAATACGCACCCATAGTTCCGTCGCATGTTTGAAATAGTATGAAATAAAGTATAGTATTAATACATTATTTAAATAGATCAATATTTATTATCCTCCCATAATGATCATTGGTGATAGTTGTATAATATGAAGACTGAAGGCAAACAGAGAACTACTCAATGTTTCTGTCACGACGATCAGATTGGTTTGAGGCATCGTGTCTGATCTTGTAGAGAGCAAGTAGATCAGACGACGCGGATGGGTACATATACTATAATTTTGGGTACCATGCTTCAGTATTGCTTTGGAATCAAAAGGATAAAAGATATTATTATATAATTCATATCAATCACACAAATAATTTGCGTATTTGTTCAACTTTGAATAATTGATAGTAGAATCATCCAACGTATTTAGTTATTACAATGTAATGAATTAAATTGAGTTGATATTTGATTGATATTTTAACCAAACAGTACATGATTAAGCAGTTGAGTTTCCCCATTACAATCCCCTACTTCAAGATCTTATCTTGGCCAACATTGTTTGAAGGAGTAAAAAAAAATATGATAATAATATACTATAAAAATTGTTTTAAATTGGTACCCAAGAAACGCAGCTGTCGAATTGAATGGTTTACAATCCATTAAAAAAATCATTTCAATACATACAAATATTTTATATAAAATTAAAAATATGAATTTAAATTATATTTAATATTGGAAAAAAATATGTAGCGTTTTTTTTATAATTTTATGCGAAATGTCAATAAAAATAGATGACTTTTTATTCTTGGTGGCCATTGCACAGCGGATCATCATATTTTTAAAAGTTAAGTATACAAAACTTAAATTAAATGAAAAAATATGTAATTAAAATATACGCCCTTCAGAAATGATGAAAGGCTACTTTGTACAGTGTAAATACAATAAAAGTGGCACTACCAATGAGAAGAGGGAAAACCTCGGGAGTGTTGATTTTGCCGTGAAGTTCACAAGCATGGAAATCGCGTCGGACGTACGTGAATTGCTCGTTGGTCTTAAAGAACCAAATACAGTGGCCGAGCAACAGGTGCTCTTGGAAATTCAAGATAAACATGAAGCATATTGTGTATTGATGCACAATTTTTCTGCCAAAGTGGCTGAATTATCGTTGGCCATGTCACCGGAAGCCCGGATATTCTTTTATCAATTACAACGCGCTATTTATCAAGATTGGACGTCAACAATTACAGAATGCGCGTTCTTTTCGTCTTCGCATAGCCCAAAAACACTCGAATGTAAACTCGAGTCTTATGAACAAGTGGTTGCACGTTGTATGGGACCGGATGCAAAAGACGTTGCAAAATGTTCGTCGCAATGTGCTTTTTCATTAGATGCCAACGATAATCCATCGATAGAACAATGCGTACACATGTACGAAGCACATCGGCAGCATTTTCATCAACATTAGCAGAATACTTCAGGATTTAATATTGTAACTCGGGCTTTCAGAATATATAAAAGAGTAACCTCCTCCACGTTATTTTATTATACGTCTTTGTACGATGTTCTAGACAATGTATTTCTCCATCTCTTGTAGCTTTTCCTCACCTTGCTACTTCGTCTTGGGTTCATTACGTTGTGTGGAATAAAACCTACTATAGAGGGAATCGCCTTAAAAAAAGAAATGCGTCTTTTTTTCTCAGCATCGTTCTTTTTTTAGCACGATGTATTCTTTTTTATTCTTTTAAAAAACAAAAAAGACGTTTTTTGTAAATCTTTGGTGCGTTTATTATCTACTAACGTTTATTCAATGATCTTGGAAACGACACCAGCACCGATGGTACGTCCACCTTCACGGATCGAGAACTTCATACCTTCATCGATAGCCACAGGGTGAATCAATTCAATGCGAAGAGTTGGATTATCACCAGGCATGACCATTTCAGTGCCTTCAGGCAACACAATGTTACCAGTGATATCAGCAGTACGGAAGAAAAATTGTGGGCGGTAGTTGGTAAAGAATGGAGTGTGGCGACCACCTTCTTCCTTCTTCAAGACGTACACACCTGCTTCAACCTTGGTGTGAGGCGAAATCGAGCCTGGCTTGCAAAGCACTTGACCACGAAGTACATCATCACGCTTCAAACCACGAAGCAAGACACCAACATTGTCACCGGCTTGACCACGGTCAAGAGACTTGCGGAACATTTCAACACCAGTACAGGTAGTCTTGGTTGGAACATCACGAATGCCAACAAGTTCGACTTCATCACCAGTGTTAATGACACCAGTTTCGACACGGCCAGAGACGACAGTACCACGACCAGAGATCGAGAAAACATCTTCGACAGGAAGCAAAAATGGCTTTTCAAAGTCACGAGCAGGATCAGGGATGTATTCATCAACTTGGTTCATCAATTCGACTACAGCATCACGACCAAGGTTGTGATCACGACCTTCGACAGCAGCTAAAGCCGAACCACGTACAATTGGGATATCGTCACCAGGGAAATCGTACACATCAAGAAGTTCACGAATTTCCATTTCGACTAATTCCAACAATTCTTCATCATCGACCATATCAACCTAGACAACTTTCAATATCTACAAACATACCAAATATCTAGCATACCTTGTTCAAAAACACAACCAAAGCTGGCACACCGACTTGACGAGCCAACAAAATGTGTTCACGAGTTTGAGGCATTGGACCATCAGTAGCCGAGACGACCAAAATACCGCCATCCATTTGAGCAGCACCAGTAATCATGTTCTTGACATAATCAGCGTGACCAGGGCAATCAACGTGAGCATAATGGCGCTTTTCAGTTTCGTATTCGACGTGCGAAGTCGAAATGGTAATACCACGAGCACGTTCTTCAGGGGCCTTGTCAATATCTTCAAAGGCAATGAATTGACCACCGCCCTTTTCCGACAAAACACGGGTAATGGCAGCCGTCAAAGTGGTCTTGCCGTGATCGACGTGACCAATTGTACCCACATTCAAGTGAGGCTTGGAGCGGTCGAACGTTGCCATCGAACGGACAGAATTCGGCAAGCGGCGGGCGAGTTGGCGCAACATGATCTCGATGGAATTCGCGAATGAACACAATTTTCCACCAGCCACTGCTTATCTCGAAATTAGTGTTATATTTCTGAAATAGTGTAACTCTTCAATCTTGGCCATTTCAACAACACTAGTTTTGCTAGTAAATAAATTAGCTAGTTATTCTCTTTGATATATATAGCTAGTTTAATAGAAAAATCTTTTAAGATATCCAAAGATATGAGCAAGTCGAACTTAAGGATCAAGAACATGGAAATGCACTTGGAAGAATGAGTGGCGGATGATCAATGATCAGATCTAATATGAAAAGCTGGTAGCTAAAGAATGGAAATGTTTGCGTGAAATATCCAATGCAAAGCAAGCTACTTAATCTCTGTGTGCATCAGAATCTTAATTAGATATCAGCGATGGTTGAAGACCATTTCATTTGACACGCATAAGATAGTCATCATGTGCACTCAACAACTCAAAATTTAAAATGACTGGTTTAATTTTCATCTTGAATTTTTTCAAGTAATTCTATAATTTCAATTGCACTTGGTCGATCTTGTGGATCATGATGGATGCATTGCAATGCTAATGATTGAAGCCATATTGGACAAGTTGGTGTAAAAGTTGGAGTAATTTTGCCTTGCATAACCTAAGTTAAAAAAATTTAAACTTTGAAATTTTGAGGTAAAAGTACTTTGTACATGATAGCAAAATTTCCCAATGGTTCACCACGTTGATTACGAAAATCTTCATAAGGTATTTTATGTGTGTCGAGCTCAGTTAGAACCTAAAGATTCATTCAGATACGATGAAAATATCATTCTTATGGAGTGTACCATGCCAAATGAATAAATATCTGCCTTTTCGTTGTAGTGTTTGCCTTTGAGCACTTCGGGAGCAGTCCAACGATATGTTCCAACAGAGTTTGTCATTGATTCTTCAGTCACTTGTCGTGCAATACCAAAATCTGCTAATTTCGCATCATAATCATTTGTTAACAATACATTTCGAGATTTAAGGTCTCGATGTATAATCTACAAATCTTAAGCTTCTTGTAGTTATGATAGAAATGATTACTTGGATATTGTGAAGATAATTTAAACCTTTAGCCATTTGTAGCATCCATCGGTACTTTAGAGTAATAGGTAGAGTTGGGTTTGTTTGCAAATAAGCTGATAAATCACCACTTTCCATATATTCAACCACACAACGCATATCTGCAGAAGAATCCCAGACTACACCAACTAGACCAACAAGAAATGGGCTGTCAAACCTACAAAAAAAATTATTTTCAAAAGATATGATGATGGTGTACTTGGTCATAATCTCAATTTCCTGTAACATTGTGTCCATAACTTCTTGAGAAAGTTTATCACGACGAACTTGTTTGACAGCAACCAAAGTCTCATTTTTAAACCGAGCTAGTCGAACTTTTCCATACGAGCCTTGACCAAGTACTTTATCCATTATTTCCAAATCCTTTAGATCAATTCGATAACGTTGAAGGATTTTGGACTCTAAGGTTTCCATGAATGGAGTTGATATAGCTGAAAATCTAGCTATGCTTAAAGCTGTTTCCGATTCATTGCAAATTGTTTCTGCTCTAGCTTTTCGATGACGACGATACCACCACCAAGCCAATATCAAAGAAATTGCGACCAAGACACCCACAACAATGCCAACGATAACACCAGTGGTTAATGTTGTAGTTGTAGCTGTTAGG
>JNBS01000236.1:0-36547 GCA_002081575.1 Thraustotheca clavata | reverse complement strand
ATCGATACATCAGACCAAGTTAATTTTTGTTTGATTTCATACAAATTTTTTAAACTCCATGGTAAATAAACAGTTCCTATCATATCTGGATTGGCAATAAGTGTCCTAAACTTCCATAAGCATTCTTTTACTAGTGTAAATTTTTACAAGTTGGTAATTTTTGAATTAACAATGCGAGCAAAACCTTGTTCCAGATCACCTGCAGTCGTATTCATATTTTCACTCAACGCAACACCAAAATGACTCAATCCATTTCGTCGAAACGTGCTAAGCATAATTGAATCAGTCATTCATACGAAGGTTAATTATCCTACATGGACGTCGCATTTGGTAATGATTCGACAACATCAATCGGATCTGTAATATCTTGTGCCAGCCCAATTGCACCATACATTTTAACCACCTGACATTGTTTATCTACCAAACAACAACCATCGAGCAACGAACAATAGGGCGATCCGCACGTGAACGTGCTATTGTACGTCCCAAATGGGCACGTCAGTCTCTTGGCCATCGTCCAAATGGTGTCAACTTTTTTTTTCGCGGTAGTTTGTAGCACTATTAGAGTGGGATTTTCGAACCTCCAATCAGCATCCAGTTCTAAATGCTATCCAATCAAAATATAGTCATCTATTTTTTAACCAATCCCATTCATTTATTCAATAATCCAATCATTTTATTTCATCTACCAATCAAATTGCAATTTTTACTTTATAAATGAATGAATTTCATTGGTTGAAAAATAAAATAAAAAGATCCAATAAGAATCTGATAAAAAAAAAGATAATTTTAACCAATTACATATTAATTAACCATAATTCCTAGCAACTTCAGCCAAGCGTTGAGCTAACAAAGCAGGGGAGTTGTGCTTATTGACAAGGTAGACGAAGCGAACATCTTCAAATCTTGAGGAGGAAGGATGTGTCCATTGACGTAAAATTGTAGCAAAATCTCTTGTAAGAAGTCCTGCTTCTTCCATGGCACATACTTGAACGTACATTTCTTCCCGTAGACAATAATGCATGTCGAATTCATGGGAATTTTCAGGGACAGGAGGAGCAATAAGAGTTGATTTACATGGCGATTGATTCATTGTTTGACTCGCCACCACTCGTAGGATATCAAATGCGCTTGGATTGACATTGCGTGGATTGTTTTCATCTTGCGTTACTGATGCTAATGAAGGAAGCTTTTTCATCGTCACAAGAGGTGGAGGCGACGTTGAAAGCACGTCTTTGTCGAATGGAGGACTGTTTAAAAGAGCCGAAAGTAGAATAAGTGAGTTTTTGCCTTTCTTGACACACGTCTTTGACACATCATCAGGACTTGGATTGCTTAAACAATCATCTTCATCTTCAGGTTCGACAACAACATTCTTTTTTGCATTGGATTTACGACGTGGTAAAGTATTTCGACCTTCTTCCTCGTCATCTTCCAAGTCCGAATCACTAGATACTTCGACAATCGGCTTTGGTTTGGGTGCAATCGGTCGGAAAGTATCGGGAGGGGCTGTGCCACGATCGTCCGATCGACTTCTTTTTCTTGGCATGACTTTTTCACCATCCAAAGCTCTTTTCGTGTCAGATTTTGATGAATTGGATTTACTTTTGTCTTCTTTGGTCTTGGATTTCTCTTCTTTAGATTTATTCTTTTCATCTCGTGGTTTACTCTTGTCATCCTTTGATTTTGGCGGAGTTTTCACCTTTTTTGATGTTTCTTCATGAGATTTAGAGCTTTTTTCAGCTGATTTCTTTGATTTCTTAGTGTCATCAGCTGAATCATTCTTTTCCCGTGTTGGCGATGGTGTATGTGATGGAGACGATTGTTCTTTGGACGATCGTTTACGTGAATCCGACTCAATATCGTCATTTTTCCTGTTGGATTTCCGTGTATCGGATTCAGGAGATGCAGGGGTAGACGCTGGCTTTCGTGTTTCCTGTTGCATTTGCTGGAGCTTGAGTTTTTTCTCTTTGATCGATTTGAGCATGGCTTTACGCAGTGCTAAAGTTTCGCGTTCCTGCTTGAGTTGTTTTAACGAAGGACGTCCAACTTTTCTTTTTGGCAATTCTGGCAATAAAAGTTCAGGATCATCAAGTAATTCAGCGTCTACATCGAGATCGATGACAGGTTTTGGTTGTCGAATTGGTTCGGGTTTATCATTCAATTTAGGTTTTCGATTTTGCTTCGCATCTCGATAACATTTTGCACATACATACGAAGTATGTTTATATCGACCCGTGGATTTAATTGCAGGTAAACAACCAATATGGAACCATTGGTTACAACCATCACATGCCAAACTTTCATTTACTCGTTCATCATCCATTTTGTACCATCCATCAAATGTCTTACTCCATCGTACAAAATGAATCTTGACAGAATCTTTTTTTTCATTTACTTCCATCACAATTGCATTGTACAAAACAAATTCAAATTCGACTAAAACAAGTTGACCAACTTGTAAACCAATTTCTTCATTTGCAAATGCTTCTGTACATTCACCACATCCAACATTCCAGTCGTTTTCATCATTTTCACATGATTTACATACTAAACTCACATGGTCTTCATCGATTTCCATCGCAATTCCACATTTATCAGCGCATCGCTTGTGATAGCCTTGGCCACACATATCGCAAAAGACTTGGCAATTGGTCTTGTCGCAGTGAATACATGGGCGTAACTTTTGCTTGGATAATATAAAATCACACACCTTGCAATTTCCAGCATTGTCAAACAATGAGAATTGACACTTGGGGCACTCGTCCACCGCCACTGACCGACTCCGCTTCAGGCTCATCCACCGGCTCTGCAATTTGAGAAGTGAATGCGCAGCTGTTTGCTTTTCAAAGTTCGCCACCTCTAATAATTAATACTTACAAGCTTGAAGTTGGAATCGTTCAGTCAACAGGAAGGTACTCTGCCATTCAAGTGACATAATAATATGACGAACGGTCAAAAATTGTGTACGTTTATTAACAAAATCTATGAAAATTAAATGTCACTTGACTTTTTCATTTAAATGATATTAAAAGATACAAATTAATCTTTCGATTTGTATACTTTTGGAAAGAAGAAAACAAAATATTGAAAAAAATAGAATATTCGATATCGAATGACGCATTCGAGATTTCATGATCATTTCCCATTTCCCAAAGAAATGACTAGATGATCATGAATTAAACGTGGATGATAAAATACTTCAAGACTTTACTCTGATCCGAGCTTGTGGGATTCAATACGACGTACACGAACATCTAAAGATGCTATTGCAGCATCCAATTTGTCAAAACGACTTGATATTTGATGCTCAAGACGAGAAAGAAGTGAAATGATGTCGGGATTGGCAATAGATGTTTGCAATGAAATTGACAAGGGATGATGGAGTGGCACACGATGGTGATGCACTACACTTGTCTTGATCGTTGGGGTAAAGAACGAACGAGGAGAGGGACGAGTAGCCAATGTATCGATCCAATCGCAGCACAAACGAACACCTCGGAGTATGCGCCCGTCGATAGGGATTTTTATTTTTTTCACGACTTTAACTTGATTATTGTCGTTCAGTTGCATTAAAACCATTGTATCGGATAAATGAGAACCGATAATTGCATGTTGCATCTACACAAGTATGTGAGAGAGGCTGCATTTTATCAAAAACTACATGACAATGGATATAGGTTGGCATGGCAAACTCTTGAATTGCAATCGAGCATTTTGTTGCTTCTTTAGCATTGAACTGAACTAAATGTACTTGAGCAAATGCTTGTTGGGACGTGACGTTAGCCGGCACAAGGTCTTTTGTCAATGACGTTGAAGGTTCTGTAGAGTGTAATTCCTATGGAAATGAGTTGGGAACACAATGATGGCATTCGTACTGGTAAAATTAAAGATGACGAAAACTCGGGCTTTTTGACAATATGCATCAAATCGATCACTTGATTTTTGTTCTGGACTGGATTAATCGGTCTTAAATTTGTACTAGGTTGAATATCTGCTGTCATTGACGTTCTACGGGATCTATCAAAACAAATTTCATTGACAAAAGAATTCCTTAATTGAACTTTGGCCTCAGTAACAATGAGAAAGGAATCTTTATCAACGCAAGCCACAGCCGCAATAGATCCACTTGTATTCTTATCGACTTGAAATAAAATCTCTTCTTTCGGTGCTGCGTATGATCCTATGAGTGCAATTTCTGACCATGACAGAATATGAACATCAAATCCAGCAGCTCTATACATACAAGTAAGCACAATTCCTTTTTAATTTCCATACACAGCAAGTGCTGTGCCTGTTTGATTCCAGCAATGCATTCGCTTTGAATTTTTAGCCCAAGGTAATTCAATCATCCCATCCATAGCCGACAAAGGCGATACAAAGTGAATTCCTTTGTTCGTTTGGACCTACATATCATCAATACCATTACAAAAAAGATAAAATAGTTTACAGAAAGCAAAGGACGATGAGGATTCCACTTGACAGTATAAATTTGTTGATCTATTTTCCATTGCAAGCATTTTGTAGGCGTATTTTCACGAGCAATATCCCAAATTTCAACACTAGAAGCTGTAGCAATTGCAATATACGACACACGACTACTTGTGAACCAAGATAAAGCTCTACATGGTTCTTGACTAGCAAGGGCAATTTCCCGAGGCGTAGAAATGATCTCAAACTCATCATTTAACGTGTAGAGGCCAATAGTTCCTGGAGCTATAGGCAATGCGATACATTGGAGCCCTTCATTGAATCCTACGAAGTATTAGACAAAAACAAGCTCATCCGAAGAACCTTCAGCTACGTGATTGATATGCACATTCTGTATTTCGCGTAGCTCTGGCCACGACGACATTACGATCCACTGGCTACTGATCGAATGGCTCTCAATGCATCATAAAGATAAATCTTTAAAGCTATGATCTCATTATATTTTTTCATATAAGCATAGGATCATTAGCTTCAAATTGACGAAGATATTTTTCAAAGTAAGAATCCAATACAGAATTGAAACATGGTTAGATATAATGACGAATTGCAAATGAATTGATGATGTATTGTTATCAAATAGAGATGAATTAGAGATGATATAGTTATGGAAGAGAGGCTGGAAGAAAAATAGTTAATAACGAGCCTTTGAAAGGACACTGTGAACGATGCCTGCCATCAAGATTCTTATCGTTGGACCAAAAGAAGGAGGAAAGAGTGTGGTAGGAGCATGAATTCGTTTGTGAAAGATGGTAATTGAATGTGTAGATTGCTAATTTTCTTGCTGAAAGCACAGATCGATTGGGAAATCAAGAGAGATATCAACCAACTGCTGGAGTGAGGTGAATATAGCATTGTGCTTGCTTTGATCATTCATAAATGTAGAATTCTAGAGAGTGAGAAGAACCTTGGACGTGGACAAGCTAATTTGGAGTTTTGGGATTGTTCAGGCGATCAAATGTAGATGGAATTAATTGATTTACACTTATTACTATCTGTAGATATGAAGCATGTTGGCCAGCAATTCTTAAAGATGCTAATGCAACAATTCTTGTATATAATCCTGAAAGCCATGTCCATGAAAGTGAAGTCACATTGTGGTGGGATTTGTACAATATCTTTGTTTATGGTTGATGTAGGTATGAGTGGTTTGTTCAAAATGCTGGCATGGAAGCATCCCAATGTTTAATCTTTGCTCATTCACCAAATAAATCTGCTGGTCGAGGGAAAGTAAATTTACCTCCAAATATCAAGACTGTTCAAACAAATTATGAATCTCCTGGCATTCTCAAATCGGAATTTGAATCGTTTATCATGTCAATTCAAGATTTTATTCAACGTCAAACTCGTAGTCGCAAGTAAACACTTTGTATGAATGATAAATTGTTTCATGGTTTACGCATAAACTACTTATAAGGACGTTGCGGGACTTGTGGTGTTTCAAGTTGCATCATTCGAGCTTTTCCTGGACTCAAGCTGTACCTTGGTCGTTCTGGTTTTTTCATATTTTCAACTTCTTCAGCATCCTTACGTGTCAGTAGCTTTCTTACAACAACAATAATGACAATCACACCAACTACAATGGCTACAACCACAATAGCTATAATTGTAGGGCTAATAGCAATGCCTGAAGTACTTGTAGTTGAATTTTGAGAATCTTGTCGAGCAACTACGACGCCATTTTCATATTGTGCAACTTGGGTCACTTCAAAGGTGGCATGGTGAACAAACCCAGCTTGATTGAGCTCTTTGCTAAGGTCTGTTAAATTTGCTAATGACTTGAATAGAGCAGTGTTGTTTGTTCCAGACATTGACAAAAGAAGATCAAATTGAGGCATTTGGGAATAGCTTGTCAAGTCTAAAGTTTGTACTGTTGCATTAAATCTCACTGCAAGGAATGTTTCAAAGGCTGACAATTGAGCAGCAGTAAAATAAGCTGCTGAATACCCACTAAATCCAATTGTTGCTTCAACGTAATTAAGTAGTGAAGTTGGAGCACGACACACTTTATAGCCACCTGAGCTTGTCAAACCAGTTGCGCATGGTGAACATGCAGAACTTGCCGATGATGTACATTCGTATCCTGCTTCACAATCACAAGCAATGCACTTAGTTGATCCTCCATTTGAATAAAAGCCTGGTGCACAGGAAATACAATCGTTGTTGGAAGCTGAGCCAGGTGGAGTTGATTGTCCAACTTTGCATGAAGCTTGCTCACATTGAGCTGCACCTCCAGATGAATACTGCCCGGCTAGGCATGGATAGCACTGGCCATCAATAACATCGGCACCCTAACTAAACATGACAAAGACTACTTCTAGCAAAACTCACCAAGGGAGAACTTGAACCAGCTGAACAATTTGTTGGTTGACATGGTGCAATTCCACCCGATGAAAAATAACCTGGTGAACAAATTGTGCAATTTTTTAATGAATCGAATTGTCCTGGTGCGTTTACACCTGTACCACGAGGACATTCCATTGCAGCACAATCATAGCCAGCTCCAGGAGAAAAGTATCCCAATGGGCACAAGTGGCATTGTTCGGTTGGTGAGGATGCACCAGGTCCAGAGCCGTATCCTGGTTTGCATGTTGTAATTTCACATGAATAGTTTTTTCCTGGGCTAAAATACCCGGCTAAACATTGAGTACAGGAACCGTTGATAGTAGAAGCTCCAGGTGAAGAAGCATATCCAGGAATACAAGTTGAAGGACCTGTGCAAGGCATCACACCACCGGATGAATAGGTACCACTTGGGCATGTAGAGCAATTACTTGTAGCATCTGAAGCACCACTGGGGGCTGCAGTTCCAGCAGAGCATTTTGTTAACGTACATGGAATTGCACCTCCAGGGCTATAAGTTCCTTGCGGGCAAATTGTACATAGTTTAACTGGGTCCGTTGCATTAGGTGGAGAAGCTGCACCAGGAGGACATTGGGTTGACAATGCAACAGCAGCTCCTCCAGCGCAGTATTCTCCTTGAAGGCATACTGTGCAGTTTGTAATAGGATCTGAAGCTCCCTTGCACCAACTTCCTGGGGGGCAAGTAGCTGGTGTACACTGTGCAGACCCACCATAGGTGAAATATCCATCAGGGCATTTAGAGCACTGAGTTTTTGCGTCTGAAGAACCAGTACTGTTAGAAGCAAATCCTGGCGGGCATTGCATTGGTTCACACTGACTTGAGGAACCATTGCTGTAAAAGCCAGGGCTACAAGCTACACATTCAGCATTTGCAGTTGAGGCACCTATTGCACTACTTCGTCATGAAAGTTACATGAAATTTGGATACCTTTAGGTGAGCTAAAACCTGGTGAGCAAGTGCATGGTTCACAGGGTGAGGAGCCACCAGGGCTAAAAAACCCAGCTGAGCACACTTCACATTGCTTGACAATATCACTTGCACCAGGTGGAGAAGATTGACCTTTAGGACAGTCTGTTGCTTTACAAAGGCTGCTGTTTCCTGTGCTGAATGATCCTTGTAGGCACTCTTCACAGTCAAGCAATCCATCGTTTGCGCCAAGTGGAAGTGAATATCCTGGTAAACACAACCCAGCTGCGCATTGAATAGAGCCACCGGGACTAAACCATCCTTGGGTGCACGTCTCACACATCCCAACAGCAAGGTGTGCACCTGGTGTAGATGATGCTGTACCTGGTAGACATTGGGTTGGTGAACAAGGCTGATTGAATCCAACACTGTAGCTCCCAGCAGAGCAAATTGAACAATTTGCTGTGGCGTCTGAAGCTCCAAGAACTGCACCAGAGCCTTGAGGACAAGATGCTGGGTGGCAACGATCCGAGCCCCCAGAAGAATAAGTTCCAATCTGGCAAGGACTGCAAGGTTCATCGGGTGAAGTAGTTCCCTCAGGAGCGAACATTCCTGGTGGACAAGATGCTGGTTTACAGGTACTAGAACCACCACTGGAGTACGTCCCCACAGGGCATCCAGTGCAATCTGTAGCAGTGGCAGCATTCGAGTTGGCAGCCCAACCAGGTAAACACTTTGCTGGCGAACATTTACTTTCTCCTAGGTAAAAGTTTAGTATTCTACCATTGTTCATAATGCACCTGAAGCAGCGTAGAATCCTCTTTCACAAGATGTACAAATGCCATCGCCACCAGCAGATATATGACCATCAGCACATGGGATACAGTGCTTTGGGTCAGAAGCATTGGCAACTCCAGTGGTTCCTGGTGAACATTGCATACTTAAACATTGCGTATCATTTCCAGTTGAATATTGTCCCAGAGGACACGCTGCGCATGTTGCATTCGGGTCAACTGCCCCATGAACAGTTGAAGTTGTCCCAGGAGCACAAGTCATCGAAGTGCAAGGCATATCAAGACCAAAGCTGTACATACCCTCAGAGCATTTTAAGCAATCAGTTGGATCATTTGAGCCTTGCTCCATACCAAATCTATTGCATGTGAGTTTATTTACATTTTGATTCACCCACCCCGGTGGACATTGGGCTACAATACATGCTGATTGTCCACCACTGCTAAATTGACCTGCTGGGCAAATTGTGCAGTCAGTGGCGTTCTTAGCTCCTGCAAAGGCCATATAACCTTGTGGGCATGATACAGGTTCACAAGTTTGCGTTCCTCCTAAGCTATAAAGGCCTTGGATGCACTGAGTGCATTGCGAGGTTGTTTCATCAAAACCATAACCAGGATCACAAGACAATGATATAGCAAACGAAGCAAGTTGTCCAAGCACAGCTAGATGGATGAACATTGCATGCAATACTCCAAAAGTCGAGTGATTTTTCCCGCGGAAGATGGGAATTTCCGAAGGTTAACATCTTGTTCTAATTAACTCGATTAGACGATTTACTTAATATCTACTAGAGAGTTGCTCTGTCTAATGTTTACTGTTTTGGTTCCTTTGAATGATAAAGTAAATATTTAAAGCATAGGCTGTCAGGTATTCACTAACCTTGATATTATAAATGGTTTTGTCATATTCCATCTCAATGTTTACTATTTTGATTAATTTAACTATTTAAATGACTACGTAATTCTCGATACTAGATCTTACTTATCATTAAATATGTTGTCAGGCATTCACTAAACTTGATACTATCTTGGTTTTAGCTCAATGTTTACTATTCTGATTCATTTAAATGACACTGTAATTTCCAAAACACTCTATACTCGATCTACTAAACTGTCCTTATCATATTCGGATTTCATGTTTACATAATTGATTCATTTAAATGACAACGTAAATTTCAACAACATAAGATGCCATGTCCTACGCTCAATCGCGTTATCTTGTAAATTCCATGAGCTCGTTGTCTCATAGTGTTCGACAAGTTAAATTCCTGTCCAGTGTTGAGAAATGGGTACGTTGTGTCACTTAAGAGATCATCACTCCGTTAGAGTTATTAGCTCGGCTCGTATTTTCATTAACCAGTTTACATTTATCAACGTCCTCAACAATGATGCGGCAATATATGGTTGAAAAAGAACTAGCAAAAGGTTCTTTCAGCACTATACTTTTATGTAAAGACAAGACAACCCAACAATTAGTTATTGTTAAACAAATCCAACGTCAACATGGCAAACTTGCTCTTGAGAATGTGAAAATGGAGCAACGGGTGCATAAAGCACTTACACGTAAACACAATCATGCTAATATTGTCAAATTGATTGATACCTTTTATGACAGTGGTTATGATCATCTTGTTATGGAATATTGTGTTAATGGTGAACTCTACAATGAACTTGATCGTCAACCATTTAAACGGTTTGAACCACTTCGTGCTCAAGATTACTTTGTTCAAATTGCTGATGCAGTGAGTTTTGTACATGATCGAGGATTTGCCCATCGCGATATATCTTTGGAAAATGTGTTTTTGGATCAGTACAACCAATGTAAACTAGGAGATTTTGGGTTTGCTCTTCCACTTGACACTACTCGTCGTTCTAATGTTGGCAAGTCGTTCTACATGCCACCAGAAATGTTTCTCGGCACAGAATATGCTCTTGATAAAGCCGATGTATGGGCACTTGGTATAATTCTCTTCATGCTTCTAACTGGTGGTCCACTTGTTAAACAAGCAGACTCGACTGATGCAGCATTTCGTTATTTTGCTATACATGGTCTTGAAGCTATTTGCAAAGGCTGGCAAATTGATCGTTTAATTCCTTCATTAGCTCTTGATTTACTAAACAAAATGCTTTGTATTGATCCAAAAGTACGAATTGGAATGGATCAAGTTATGAAACATGCTTATGTTGTCAATGGCATTCAATTGCATCAACCCATACCAGAACCAGTGAAAGGACGATCGAAATGGAGTAATTGGTTCCATAAAACATTTACATATTGGTGAAGATTAAATATCATTAATAAACTTGAGTAATTATTGTACTGTAGATATTGAATCTATCAAAAGTGTTATAAAGAATGATGTAGAGTTAATTGTTATCAGGTTAAATGAACTAAAGATCCGAACTTGATATTCCATTAATGTGTCTCGTCGTCATTTCTAAATTTCCAATGAATCATTACGTTGTACAAGAAGAACTTGCTAAAGCAATTAATGGACAAGTGCTTTTATGTACCGAGAAAAAGACAAAGCGTATTGTTGTGATTAAATGTGTCAAATGGACACCAACTCGAAGTCGACGCTCGTTGGACTATCAACGTCCCATGTTTGAAAGTTGTGCTACTGAGAAATTAGTTCATTCCAAAGTTACTAGTAAAGAACAGCATCCTCATATTGTCAATCTATTCAAGACATTTACAAATAATGGCTGCAATCATTTTGTATTGGAATATTGTTCAAATGGTGAACTATTTCGACATGTTCAACGTCAACCTGAACATCGATTACAACCTCAAATAGCTCAAGAGTATTTTGCACAAATAGCTCATGCTTTATTGTTTATTCATGATCATGGATTTGCACATGGTGATTTATCACTAGAAAACATCTTTCTTGATGCTCAAATGCGTTGTAAAGTTGGTGATTTTGGTCTTGCTGTCCCTCTCAATACTTTAAAATACACTGGTGTTGGTAAATTTTTTTACATGGCACCTGAAATCTTTCAACGTGGTGGGTATCATCCAGGCAAAGCTGATATTTGGGCACTTGGTATCGTCCTTTTTGTCATGCTCACTGGCTCCCCATTGTTCCAAAAAGCTCATAAATCTGATGCTGTCTTTGCTTATTACCAACTTCATGGTTTACAAGAAATTGTATCAAAATGGGAAATCACATCGTATTTTTCATCTTTAGCACTGGATCTACTATCTAAAATGCTGATTATTACTCCAGAACATCGCATTTCAATCAACAGCATCTTGCAGCACCCGTATGTCGCACAATGTCCTGTAGTCACCAGTGAACCCAAACGCTCTACTTTTCACCTCTTTTTCAAGACTTTTTTTTCTCGACGGCGTGAATAAACTAAACTAATTGTTATGTAATCTGCTTCTACATTCAATTGCTTCTTACTGCTTTATCGTGTCCTATCCCACTCTACTCGTAATGTTACGACCTCAATCAAGAGTTAAGGCAGTCACTAACTTTCACTGTGGATGAAAAATTACCTTGTGGAACGCGAACTCGCTTCAGCCCTCTATGGCCAAGTCCTTCTTTGCAAACATGATGCTGATCGTGTTGTGATTAAACGTGTTGATTTACAAGCAGCTACTGAACGTCGTTCTCTTACGGGAAAAATAAGTTTGTCTGAGGATATTGTGATGGAAAAACAAGTCCATGCTTTACTTTCTTCTTCCAAACGTCCACACAAACACATCGTTCTTCTCCATGATACGTTTGTAGTCGATGGATTTGAACATTTAGTAATGGAATATTGCCCGAATGGTGAACTCTATGATGAGCTTCAACGTCAACCACATCAACGCTTTTCACCGTCCAAAGCTCAAGATTGTTTTGTTCAAGTGGTCAATGCAGTGGCTTATATCCATAAACAAGGCTATGCACATGGAGATTTATCATTAGAAAATGTATTTCTTGACAATCAACGCAAATGTAAACTTGGTGATTTTGGACTTGCTGCTCCATTGCATAAAACACGGTTTAAAGGAGTTGGCAAACTTTTTTACATGGCTCCTGAAATGTTTTCAACTCATGGCTATGATACTGGGAAAGCAGACCTATGGGCTTTGGGAATAATGTTGTTTATGATGCTGACGGGTTTTCCTCTTTTTCAAAAAGCTCATAGTTCTGACCTTGTATTTGCTTATGTTGAGGCTAAAGGACTGGAACAAGTGCTACAAGGATGGAAAGTAAATCATTTATTCACACCAGAAGTGCTGGATTTATTAAGTAAACTCCTCCATGTTGATCCTGCCAAACGATTGAGTATGAAGAAACTAATCAAGCATCGATATGTTCGCCATGGCAAGAAATTATATGATGATTCCCATCATATTCGTGATTTTTTCAAAAATTTCTTGCTTCATGTGACACCCAAAGGATGGACTAGCTAATTTCCTATTTATTTAAACACAATCATGATTATGAATATCATCATCGCCATAGCAATGAAGAGGATCGGCAATGCCGACAGTCTATCAATACACAATTGTCAGAGACGGACAAACGCGGATATGTTATGACAAGTTTGGACAAAACAATAAAATAAATTGAGTTTCTACAACTATAGCAAAATGGATCTAAATATGACATGCAACTTCCATAAAAGGCATTGGATCAAGTACTGCATTGGTGTCCATTTCCTTAGAGAAGACACCCATCGGGTACAAGAAGCTTAAAACTTGTTTGTCTTGGCTCGCAAGGACTTTAGGATCTTCATCACCCATTGTAAATGAAGCCAAGACATCAGCAAATGATGATTCCATGCTCACAGTATCATTGACATGACTCATATCAACAACAGCACGTCGAAGAGTAGAATCTCCTTGAGTTGCAAGAGTGCAAAGTACATGACGCTTTTCACACCATAGACGAGTCAAATTGGCATGAGAAAGATCCTTTTTCTTGGAGACCAAAGTAAAAGCAGCTTCAGAGTCATCCGATTCTTCTTCTTCAGAAGTATGATCACCCGAATCAAGAGAAGTTGAAGTTAATCCCATATCTTCATCTTCTTCCTCTTCATCTTCGTTTAATGGCATGGCAAAAGTGAGAGAGAAATCCGTGTCCATGATATCATCAAATGGAATACCACCAGCGTATTGTTGATCATTGGAAGACTTGTCGTTCTTTGGGGCAGGTTCATCCAATTCAGGGAAATCCATCCAGGTTGTACCATCGAGATCCGATAGCACACGAGATTTGACACTCATTTCCGACAAAAGCTTTGGTGTGTACGACTTGAAATAGGAGCAGAAACCATTGGTAGCACCACCAGTGGTAAATGTGTCAAAGATAGACATCATACCACCAAAGAAAGTCATCGAAAAGACAATAGCCATCATCATTGCGACGTTCTTCTTAGCTGCAAACGAATCGTGTTCAACAGCTTTGACAGGGCGAGTAGGAGGTGGAGGTTCAGCAAAGAATGCATCAGTAGAAATCTCCAAATCATTTAAAATGGAAGAATCCCAATGTTCTGGTTCAGTGTCCAATTCATACATAAACGATTCAGCATCCGAGATAAGATCTGCTTGAATAGGAGCAATGCTTTCAGGAAATACTTCAGCAATAGGTTGAACTTCATTCTTTTCCACTTTAATAACATCATCTTGTTTCAATCGTTTGTTTTCTGCCATCAAAGCTTCCAATTGTGCTTTCATTTTGGCCATTTCATCATCTTTAGCTTGTAATTGTTCTTCAAGCTGTACAACGTACGCCTTTTTACGTTCACGATGTAATTGTGCCGACATACGATTACGAATAAGTCTTCGCTTCTTCTTTGCTTCCTTCGAGTCTGGGTCTAAACTTAACAATTGTCTTTCCATTTCTTTAATTTTTTCTTCTGCACTGCCAAGATCATTATCAAACATACCATCATTTGTATTCTTTCGTTTCTTGGATGCATTGGATGATGTTGTACTACATTCACTTCCACTAGGTGATTGTGCCACAGCTTTACGTTTTTCTTTTCTTGCTGGTGCTGGTAATTTAAGTTTAGCTGGTGATGCCATCATTGGTATTGTCATCTTTGGAGATACATATTCTTCTTTTACACGAAATAAATCTTGTTTCTTTGCCAATGATGGCGGATGGCTCTTGATGCTCATCGATGTGTTGAGTTGAATTCAAATTTGAAAATAAACAAGTAATTAGAACCTCACAGCTCGTCCCACGAAATTAAATACATGAATTTTAATTTTAATTTAATATTTGTATAAAAACATATTAATTATTTTAAATTCGCACACTCAATGCTTGTAATCTGTATAGTTGAAGATGATTGGCTAAAATCTAGAAATTGGTACTGTTTTTTGCAAACACGTGCTGACATGGTACGTTTTGATTGGTTTAAATATTGACTTGCCAACTGCGCAAGAAAATTCAATCTGCTATGGAAAGCGTAACACGTGTGCAATGGGACTGTGCAAATGTAAAGAGGATCATTACTAAATATATATTAGATGAAAGGAATGATAGTTAGATTAATGAATGTAGATATAGAGATTGGATAATACTATTGTACAGTTGATAGTGTGATTGAAAATAATAATGAAATGATAATTTCGAGATTTTTATTGTCGAAATTATCTACAGAAAAAGATTTCTGAGTTGGGTTCGACATCATTTTCAAACAATTGCACAACACAATCACATTGAAGAGGATATGTATGCATGCAATAATGATTTATTGCATAAATTGTTATCTAAAGAATGCATTAGAGACGTACAAAATAGACAGACAAAAAAATCATTTTTAAGAATGTTGTATTGAATGAAACCGTTTCGAGACTTTTGATTGCTTTAGCTACCCAACAGAGTATTCTACATACGACTACAGACGTTAAAATCACTTGTCTTCTACTCTTCTATGCAGGTAATCATCCTTATCTCTTTCTAATATATAATAGGTACGTTTCTTCGTTTATTCAGTCATCTTTGGATTCTGTGGCCTGTCGAGAGAGTCAGATGGTTTAATCAGATTCACTTCGAAAACCTCCTTTTTCTTATATCTATAAATATCGTACTAGAGAGGTTTTGCAATTCTGTAAAATATAATAGATCGAAATTGAAAGGTTTAGGAAAGTTGGAGGGTCTGTTTGCACTCAACTTATTTTTCTTGAGGAATAATAAGTTTAGAAAATGAAAGAGGGAAAGAAGGTAAAATACATGAATTTTATCAATTCATTTACCTTGATCTATCAGACACTAATAAATATGTACATAGATACGTTTTAAATTTCATTGCGCTTGTCAATGTTACCATTAAATGACGTGAATTTAGCCAATGAATTTGTATATATATTTTTCACTGTAGATCTTGAAAATGCAACGAGAACCGATCAAAGCTAAGAACACATTAAAGAAGAGTACACGAGGACGAACAGCTCATGCTGATTCTGTACGTAAATCCAAGCAATCTGCGTTAAACAAACGTCGCCGATTACCTAGCCAAGAGATGGAGGATGTGGATGATCTTGAATTTCAATCGCTTTTGTTGGTTTTAGCCTCTGACCAAGAAAATAACATCTTGGAAGCTTTGCAAGGACTTAAAGCAGCACTTTCTGTGTTTAATGCTGAAAGAATGGATAAAGTAGCTGAATCTGGTGTTATTCCTATCCTTGTCAAGCTATTAGAACGCCCAGCATCCTCCACTGTCGAGTTGATCACTGTGCTTTGGTGCTTGACGTTTATTACATCGGGTTTATATGAACATACCAAACTTGTCCTTCCTGCTGTGCCTACATTGCTAAACTTTCTTCAGGTACATTATTCATGGATTCAAAAATTGATTAATACGTAGAATCCGGAATTGGCTGAACATGCTGCATGGACACTTGGAAATATTGCTGCCGATTGTGAAGAATTTCGTTTGTATTTGATCCGTCATGGAGCAATTCCACCACTTATTCAACTTCTCAAACCTCATGATACAGAAATGCTTAAAGGTAATCTATATATTTTGAGATGCTGGTATCAATCATTATGTAAAGTTTGCCTCTGGTCTCTTTGTAACATGGCTCGTGGTGTGCACACACCAGCAAAATCTTTCTTTGATCATGGCATTGGTCCTATTTTGTTGGAATTATTACAAGCCAACGAAACACCAGAAGTTGTGCAAGAATTACTTTGGGTGTTAAGTTTTCTCACTGCAAAAGAAGACAAAGCTTTACAATGGCTGCTTGATAATAATCTCATTGCTGGGCTATTGCAATACTTTGAAGCTACAGACGAACCTGTTCTAATCCCACTACTTCGTGTTTGTGGCAACATTGCATCAATTGCCCCTGATCACCATACTGACAGCTGGCAAGTTGCTCATATTCAGACGCTAGCAAGTCAACCACGATTTCTTTACATGCTCAAACGTGTTTTGACTACAAGTTCTGATTCGTGAGTGTGGTAGTATTATTACTCGCATTTATCTTTACATTAGACACGTTGTTGCTGAGGCAGCTTGGGTCGTCTCTAATTTTGCAGCTCGAGATGCGTCGATAGTTGAAATTCTGGTTCAGTATGAGCTCTTGTCCCCAGTTGCCCATGGTTTTCTTGAAGGTGGCTATGAAGTTCGCAAAGAAGTAATTGCAATCCCACCTTTATAGAAATGATCTATGATTTTTTAGACGAGTTTTGCGTTGGCCAATATTGCTCGAACGACAAAATCTCTACTGGATCAAGTACTAGCATTTGATGGATTACTTGAAGGATTTATTCACCTCTTGTTAGGTTCATTATATTTGCATCGTAGTAAAGCTAATCGTGTCAACTCTAGTGGCTGATGTCGATGTCGTAACAAATGCATTATATTTCCTACAGCACGTGCTTGTAAACGTGCCTCAAAGTGTGTACATGATTGAGTCGTTTGGAGGCATCGATGCTCTCGAATCGATTCAAGATCAAGACTCGGGAGCTAATAGCCGCCTTGCAAATCAATTGATTGATCAATTTTATGGGGATGACTATGATCCGATTGTCTCTCCCAAAGCTAACACTGTTCCTGCCTTTGACGAACGTCTTGCTGGTGCTGGACGAGGAGCTCACATGACCAAACCGGCGTGGCAAGTCTAAATAGCACGGGATTGCATTATCGTATAATAAATGATGGCTCATGGGGAATATGGAGCATCTAATTCCAAGATCAAACTAAGGATATCTTCTGAGATTTCTAGCAAAACGGGGCTATCACACGGTCGAAATTCAAGTGGAGACCATAATTCTTCAGGTTCTTGGCTACGTCGAGAGAGTTGAGCATTGTGTTGAGCACAATATCCTCCTCGTCCTGTTGTAGGTGCACAACATCGATCCATTTTACAAGTTCGTTTACCACCATGTCGAGCACATAATTTTCTTGCATAAACCTGATTTGTACACATTGGAATTGCACAATGTCGACGATACTTATGAACAACACAAGTACGTTTAGTTCCATTTGTACTTTCAACAGGACGATGGCATCCTTTAAAATCACACATGATCGCTTTCATTGTTGAAGGGCAAAGCAAAAATGCGCAGTAGCCATCTTTTCTACTTCAAACAGCTCGGTGTGGAGCAAGTACATGTAATGGACGAGTTCAATTGCGTTTGTGTGTTGCGTTCACTCATAGTACTTGCAATGCAATCGAACAAGTGATATCACAAGTTGGCACAGGACCTCACAATTAAAAAGAGTTGATGGTTGATAGATTACATTTTGCATGAGTCCAGCTGTGTGTAATTCATAGCATGATGTCTACTGAATACTCAAGACTTGTTTAGCTTTACGTGAATTCTATCGATCAATTACTCGTCTTTGGTTAATTCAACCAAAACATGACCATCCGTGACAAAATCACCAACTTCACAATTCATTTCACCAACAACACCATCTCGTGGAGCTCGAATAACGTGTTCCATCTTCATAGCTTCCATAATGAGCAATGGTTGATCTTCTTTGATCACATCACCAGCAGCAGCCATAACTTTGATGATTTTACCAGGCATTGGTGTCAGAATTGATGAAGCACCACCAGCACCTTGAGCATCACCATCAAATGAAGCTTCTGGAATTGTCATCTTGTAATCATAGCCTACAAACTCATTAAGAACTATCATAATAAAGTTGATACGTACGCAAAGAACCATCGTTGCAGAAGAGATGCAAGTCATTCTTGTACACAACAGCAGTACCATGGAAAGTATGGGAATCGACAATAAGTTCAAAATCACCATTAGCTTGGATGGAACCAGTCACACGTTTAGCTGGGGCATTGTCCACAACTACCTCAAATACATTGTCATGGTGGCATGCAATATTGAATTGAATTGGGGTTTGTTCATAGGAAAGAGTAAACGATCGGTTCAGAGTCTCAAGAGAGCGATAGTTCTTAAGGGTGGACCAAGGTGAATTAGCATCTACTCACGTATGAGATGGGAATTTCCATCTTACGTACCTTTGGCAATCGGCTCGAATGCTGCCTTTTTTTGCTGCTGCTGAAGGAGAAGAGCAATAGCACCAAGCACTGGAGCATGATCAGGAAGTTTGGCGTATGGAGCCAACACTTCATCTCCGAATTTCTAAAGTTGACATTGGATTAATTACAAATGTGAAGTAGTTTATGTACATTTAGAAAGCTTGTGTCAACTCCACCCTTTACAAATTCTGGGTGGGAAGCTGTACGAGCAACAAATTCAATGTTTGTTGGAAGACCAACGATCTAAACGATATAAGCTTGTATTGCAACAAATTTGGTACCTGGTATTGCTTGAGAGCACGAACAAGACCATCAAGAGCATCTTGACGATCTTTACCATGAACAACAAGCTTAGCAATCATAGGATCATAAAAGATAGAGACTGAATCGCCTTGTACAATGCCAGTATCAACACGAACTGAGTCTGAGAGAGGTGGCAAACGCAAATGATGAAGTTTACCACTTCCAGGCAAAAAGTTGCTACATACTCATTAGCTGACAAGTGAGTTGTCGAGAGGTGTACTTGTATGGGTTTTCAGCATAAATACGTGCTTCAATAGCATGTCCATGAATCTTAAGATCTTCTTGGCGAACTGGAAGTTTTTGGCCAGCAGCTACTTTCAATTGCATTTCAACCAAATCTTGTTTTGTGATAAACTCAGTGACAGGGTGTTCGACTTGGAGACGAGTATTCATTTCCATGAAGTAAAAGGACTCATCTTCATCAAGAAGAAATTCAACAGTACCAGCACCAACGTAGCCTACAGCCTTGGCAGCAGCTACAGCAGCATCCCCCATTTTCTTACGAAGGGCTTCGCTCATGTGAGGCTACATGAAAATGAGATTACTGCAATCATATTTAGACAATATACCGCAGGAGCTTCTTCCAAAACCTTTTGATGGCGACGTTGGACACTGCAATCACGTTCAAACAAGTGAACAACATTGCCATGTTTATCCCCAAAGATTTGGAGTTCGACGTGGCGAGGACGACGTAAATATTTTTCAACAAGAATATCTGTGCTAGCAAACGATGCTTTGGCTTCACGTTTGCAGGCATCCATGGCTTCTTGGAGCTCAGCTTCACTGTCAACAATACGCATACCCTATGATATGCAATGATACAAGACTGCAATCAATTTAATGTACCTTGCCACCACCACCAAGGACAGCTTTGAGCAAGACAGGGTATCCGATCTTAGCAGCTTCAGCATGAATACATTCATAGCTTTGGTCATCACCATGGTAACCAGGAGTGACAGGAACACCAGCTTTGATCATAATATCCTTGGAAGCACTATTTCCAATATGAATATTTTAACTTGACAAACATTGAAATACCTCTTGGAACCCATGGCTTCAATTGCAGGCACTGGTGGCCCAATAAATTCAACACCAGCAGCAGCACAAGCACGTGCAAAAGCAGCATTTTCCGACAGAAAGCCGTATCCAGGATGAATAGCTTGAGCTCCCGATTCTTTAGCAATGCGAAGAATTTCATCATAAAGCAAATAACTTTCTGCAGCTGGTGGTGGTCCCAAACGGTATGCTTCATCAGCCATTTTAACGTGTTGAGAATTCGCATCAGCATCCGAGTACACAGCTACCGTTCGTACGCCCAATTTTTTGGCCGAACGCTGCACACGGCAAGAAATTTCGCCTCGATTGGCAATGAGAATCTTGGAAAACATTGGAGTTCCATCAGAGCGAGCGAATGTAGACGCACGTCGGGATAAAGTTGATCGAAGGAATCGCTGCATGCTCCTGAGCTCAAAAGATGAAATGGAGCGCTGAGATGCTCAATGACGCCAGGCAATGGATTTAATTTAATTTTTTTATTGTACATACAATCTTAAAGTTATATGTGTATATTTTAATAAAGGGCAAAAGTAATTTAAAAGCAAGATTTAATTATGTTTACAAAGTACAAGTATAAAAAGAAAATTTAATATATTTTTGTGTGTGGCTATTGATTTGCAGATGGTTGAAGTTGACAAAGCCGTCTGTCCCATGTAATATTTTGAAAGACGAACACAAGCGTCGTTTAAGCTATTGTTTAAGATGAAATTGAATGAAAACGACATGACAAATAGAATGGTTTTTGTTGTAGAATGAAATGAAAAGAGAAAAAGAAAATATTTTGAATTTATGATTTTTGTGTATGTGACACACCCAAAGGGCAATTTCAAAAACAGTGGACAATACACTGGAATGTAATAGATACACTGTATAAACAGTGGATTTAAAATTGAAGCATTTAGAGTCATTTGTCAAGCTTTAAACTACAAGAAAGGTTTTATATTAGCATTAGGTCTATAGATATTACTTTAGATAGATTAGTACGTATATATATTGCACTAGGTCGATGGTTTAATGCATAATTTGTGATTACAAACTTTGTATTTAAAACTGGTAGAATAAACAACTCTAGTAAGAGTGCGTTTATATGAATATGCAATGAACATTGTGTCCATCACACCTAAATAAACTCTTAATCTAATAGCCATACACTTTGTATAAATATCATTTAAACCTTTTCTAATATTTCATTTTAAAGCTCGTTCGTAAGTTCATTGAATTTCTTGTAAATGGTTTCTTGTAAAGGTTTTTAATCCCTTCAAACGTAATGATAAATAGCCTGTAAGATAATATGATTAAAAGTGTGTCCAAGTGTCTTGACAAGTTACGGATTACAATTCCAATGTAATTTCAAAAATCTTCATTTTTCTATCACAAATGCGACTCTTCTCGAGTTTTTGATACCTCTCGGAGAATCCCTCGTCATTCTTATCGCATAATAATCAAATTCACAACGTAGCATTTATAACAATTCATATACGAGTCTTTTTTAACGATTGCTTATTGCTCAAGTTCTTTCACTAGAATTCTTTACCTTTAACCTTACAAAATTCTTGTTCTTAAAAGGCTACAATTAAACCGCCTTCACCAGCTCTTTCTTTTGTCATAAATTACATGAAAACATGCTTAGAATCGCTTCAAAGCACGGCGAAATGCGCCAAAGGCGAGCGCTTGTGCTTTCTGTGACGCTCTATAATACACTTCGTGTTTCTACTATCTTATCGAAGTTCGAATCAAATTTCTATTTTATTATGGATCTTTTCAAGGTATTTTTTTAAAATATGTTTAATAATTCGAAGTATGTGGAAAATTTGCATGGTGACTAGCTCATTTGTCAACTAACTCGATGTCGTTCCTTCCAAGTGTCGTCCCTCGCCTCAAGCAAGCAGTTCTTGCACAGGATTTCATTGCTAAGAACCCCAAGGTTGTTTCTTTGCTTGAACACCCAGCTGGGCCTTTTACAAGTGCGTTTTTTCCACTTTTTTTATGCTAATTCTGCCTAGTTCACTTTTGGGCTCCAGCATTCAAATGGATCATTTCGCTTGCCAATGTAGCAGATATGAAAAAGAATCCTGACTTGCTTTCGACACCACAACAAGTTGCTGTGACTTTGACAGGAGTTATCTGGTCTCGCTATAGTTTGGTCATCACGCCAAAAAATTGGAGTCTTTTTAGCGTCAATTTGTTCATGGCAGGCACGGGCATTACCCAGCTTTCACGCAAAGCCCAGTATGATTTAGAATGTAGAAAGATTACTCATGTATTTTGTAGGTGGGATTACTTTGGTGGACGTGAAGCTGCTGCCGCTGAAGCTGCTAAAGAAGCTCTCACGACGGAATAAATTTGTTTGTGTATTTTCCATTTGTGTGAATATCAATACACTAGTACTTGCTTGTTAAAATCCTCGTGGTGGGTATTGTGGATATGCTTGTCCACTGTATTGTTGCTTGACTCTGTATTGCTCCTGCTGTCCTGGATATTGGTGGTATTGTGCCTGCCCTGGGTATTGTGGGTGCCGTGGCTGTCCAGGATATTGGGGGTATTGTGGTTGTCCCGGGTATTGTGGTGGTTGATGATACATTGGATTTGGATGCTGTGGATATGGCATTCCATACCCAGGACTTGGTTGCATCATTGGTGCCGTTGGTGGCATGTGTGCTTGAGATGGATGCATAGCAGTATTAGGCACTGTTGGCATCATTCCTGAAGATAATGGAGCTGGGGGTACAGGGGGATGCATAGCTGGTTGAATTCCAGGGTATTGGGGCTGAGGTGGCAAAGGTGTCGATGGCTGCACAAGTGAATTTTGGTTGGCAACGGAGATTTGAGTTTGATATGCATTAACATTGACTGGGGCTGTTGGTAGAAGATTCTTGAGTAAGCTTGTTGGGTCAGCAGATATTGGATTTGGTGGTACTGGACTACAAGGTTGTGGTTGAGGTGAAGGCTCACTATAGAAATGTCAATGAAATATTACATCATATCTATAACTTACAGCTCAGTTGAGAGATCAATCATATTGAGTTTTTCAAATGCTCTATCCATTTCAATTTTACGTTCTTCTTCGTAAACTTCACGGGCATGTTGTTCTTGGAAGGTTTGAATGCCCATTTGAATATCTTGAAGCCAATTACTACGTTCTTTTTCACTGCCAGCACAAAGTAAATGACCACCAGGAGTACCAACTACATCCATTCGAAAACCAAAGGTACCACGTGGAGCATCAGCAAACTACAATTCAGTTAATTTGCTTTTGAATGATTCTTGTTGTACCTGAGCTGTCTGAACTTGAATTTCATCGTTGATTGGGATAATGACCATTGGCATTTTGCCCTTCATGTCTTCATAAAGTAATAATGCATCAGGACGAAGAACACCATACATCTTAACCCAGCTTAAGCCACTTTTATTTCGATAGAGTGCACCACGAAGTACAGTCGAGTTCATTTCCCTAGAGTGTTAGTAAGCAAAAAATAATCAAAAATAATCAACATACACAACTTGGGCCACGGAACATGCTGCATACTGCATTCCATTGAGTTCTCTTGCTTGCTTTGTCTATCAAAACATGAATATGACACAATAATTGAAGAATCAGTCACCATGTAAGTTTTTGCTTCTTCTTGCTCGACATGTTCTAGATCAACATCTTCAATATCGGCTTGTACATCCATCCACTCTGCACACGACATTGTTTTATATCTTCCACCATATTTTTCAGGCAAACACGGAGCATCAAAGTAGTGCTGTAGTTCGCGAAGATCTGCAATAAATTTGACTTTATTTGCTGTAGATTCCGATGCTCCAAGGCCTTTTAAAGCTAACGAAGTTGCTCCACGCATAAGTACATTAGTTGGAGCCATGTGCAAGACAAAGATAAATTGAACAGTTTGTACAAAAAAATCTTTGAGCATTGTCAAAAGCTGTAGATGAACTGTGCTTGCATCGGACACCATCGAAGCATGCTCCATATCAACCAAATACACGATACCAGGAGCTCTTTCTTCTTCCATAAGCTCAATTGCCAACGTCATAATATATACAACACAACGTCGAGCATCTTCAAACGTACTTGTATCTTCATGCCCATGATCTTTCGCAACTTCATTTCCAGCCACAAGCTTTTCACTTTCAGAAGTCGGTTTAAAGCGTGCAGGCATAAAGATGACAATAGGGCATTTACATTTATCTGTAGCTTCATGTAGTACTGTCAAATACTCTTTCTTTAGCTCTCTTTGAATCGATTCTTTGGCCAAACTTAAATTTTCCAACTGATTATCCACAAGCCATTTATGCTTAGCTCGAAGCTGCACTGCTGCTTTAGGCACATCTTCGTGGTTACGACGAAGAGTCCGTACATATTCTTCTCTAGAAAAGACCCCAGGCAGAGCCACCGCTGCTTCCAGAGCTTCAATTGCCGACATTTGATCTTTGTGGGATACACTTTCAATTGTTTTTAGAAATTACACGACCAAGATATTCCTGAATGAATGATATATACATGTCACAGTTGTCTAGTTAGTTAGAAAATTATATTTTTAGTTGTGCAATACAATTTGTACAGTAAGCATCATTTATCAGTTGATGAGCTTAAATAATTGATGGAATACATACCGTAGCTGATGTAGATAACTAATTCCACGTAGTAATTGACTAACTCAATAGTATCTTAAAGCTTTTAACCAGATGAAGACGAGTACTAGTAATTGTACTAGTAATTGGAAAAGAGTTTATTATTTCCATCTTTGTACTTTACACGGCAAAAATGGCTGCAATGAACCATATACTTATGTAAAAGAAATAGTAATTGCGATAGCTTGGTACATTGGGTTCCCAGTAAGCACAAAGCGATACGATCGGGTAAATTGCTGGTGTTAATAAGACAGGTGTGACTGCTAGCATGATAAAATTGGTACTTCCAACAGAAATTAGCGCCAATATTAAATCGATTGATAAATGCACAGCTGAAGACATATACATGAGGACAACTAGACTTAAACCAACATAAACTTTGATTTGTGGTGCTCGTGGAGAAAGAACTGGTGTCTTGGGTTTAATGGTGGAATAATACATTGGAGCTGTTCGGGTTGGGATATAAGAGCTTTCTTCACTAGGATCGTGCATAAAGCGAGAATACATGATACCAAACATAAGACTGAGAAGGACTAAGCAATATATGGTTGATGAGGTGGAGAATAGAATAAAAATTGGGGCATTTACAAGAGAAAACAATGAGAATATGCTACTGCATGATGCTACAGATACACCAAAATGAACATAAGAATTGACATTTGGATGGGGTTGACCGTGTCGCCATCGGTGAGCTGCTGCTGTAGCTCCAATGATATTACCAAGGAATCCATTGGGTAAAGCCAACCAAGAAATTGATGACGTTCGAATTAGGAATACGATAATTACAAGGGGTAGATTAAAAGCAATGCCATAAAGAAGACACTGAAAAAGCGATCGAACTATATAAATCCATTCACCAAGAATTGACCAAACAAAAGCTTTTGGGCTAAGCACTATCATTGTATCATATAATGGGAAGCAATAATAGCTTAAAAGGAGTACCAATCCAGCAGCAATCCAACTTGAAAGTACAAATAAACTACGCATTGGTAGTGTGAGCACAATACCGAAATCACCCAAAAAGTCAAAATACAAAGAGGCTTCATCAGAAGTAAATTCTTTGAGATTTGCATGATTGAGTAGTGAACGAGTAAATGCCAAAACATCGTCCCCAGCATATTGAACATTTGAGGCTGTTATGTGCTCTAAATTATCATTTGATGTGTGATAGTTTTCTCGGTGTTCGTAAAAGGCAATATCAACCCCTGGAATTCCCGCTGGTTTATAAGTTTGGTAATCCGTGTAGCTCCCTAGTAAACTTATGATGGATCCACCGATGCTATTCATGTGTGGGTGTGGTGCTACAGAGACGTATAATGAAGATAAAGCATCGTCTGTTGATCGAAAAAGGATTGCACGTCCACCAGTACCACCACCTTCGAGGTTGACAAAGGTTTGGATGTTATATTTCTCAATCAAATTCTTCTCTACAAACCATTTTGATCCACAAAGTCCACTTTCTTCACCATTGTCCAAAAAAACAATTAAAGAGTGTTCCATGGCTGCATCATTGAGTAATATTCGCAACACCTCTAAGCTGATAGCAACACCAGCTCCATCATCGGATGCACCAAAAGATTTCATCACAGAGTCAAAATGAGCTGTGAGCAGTACACTCGAATTACTTCTTCCTGGCAAACGAGCAATAATCTGCGTTTGATCAAGGTAAGCAGACATATTAGAACATGGTAGTCTTTCAGTCAAATTTAATGGGAATGAGCTCGTATTAATTGATGCACGCTTGGAATCCAAAACGAGACGATCACCATTGGGTCGGCGCTGAAGAAATTCCAAATGATCAAATAGATAATTGTACACAGCAAAATTAGCTTGCGTAGGCGCTGGGTGCTTGGTGGTGGCGATATCATGCAATGTGCTGTAGGCACGTTCACCCGAAAATTTACTCATTGCAAATGTGTCTACAACCGGTGGCATACGTGAACGTAAGACCACATTAATAAAGACCACGAACGCGGCAGCGAGCACAAGTACACTGCTTGGGACGTGCTGCATATGCAAATGGTTGCCACCACAAAACAATAAGTGCTCAAATTTGTTCAAGAATGCCACTCTTGTGCCTAGCCAGCTGGCGACATATTGAGTTGGAGCAGTTTGTACTCTAGTTGCAGCTTGTTTGATAGCAGCCATAGCTTTTAATTCATTATATCTATCACAAAACTACGATGGCTTTGTTGGTTTGGCATTTAAAAGTACTTTAGGATGGTGTCACCAAGCATTGAGTTAGCCAGGTTGAATTCTGCACTAAGAAACGTGAAGTGACAAATTAATCATGGTTAGAACCCATGTAAACATCAATTACATTCAATTAATGGTGCTTGTGCTACTGTTTGTCGTGTTTGCCATAAGCATCATCCCTTCAAATTTTGAAGAAAAAATGTCAGCCTTGTCAAGTGGTTTACGCAAGTCATCATTGCCAAACCAAACCACTTGCATCTTTTCACGAGTTGCAACTAAAACGTGAAAAGAACCATAAACATCTCCTTCAGCAAATGTTGACCATTTTGGGATGCTGTTGATACGGGAACCTGCGTCACCACGTCCACCAGCACCGGTTGTGATGTATACTACACCTTTGTCTTTGTTGATCTGATTTTTGTAAATTGGCATGGTGCGTTCGTATCCATGGCAATGTCGAGCAAAGACAACTTGAACGTTATTAGAAGCGTAGACATCTTCAAATTTTGCTTGGAGTCCACAATGTGGTCCACTTTAGCTTTATCATAGCTTCCACTCCAACAAGTGTTAACATCACAAATTTCAAAACGAGTTGAACCACACTTGCATTGGTGATCATCAAAAGTATTATAGAATGGGTTGTGCTTAAGAACAATTACGTAAGGAGTCTTAGAGCGATCCACCGATGCAAGGTCACTTTAAGCCATTGTAGTTGTAAATTTCTTTCATTAAGCCAATTTTGACCACCAACCTTGTGCAATGCACCAACATAGTCATCCAAAAACACAGCATGAACCAACCCAATGTCAGCTGAGTAGTATGTCCGAAATGCATTCTTGTTTTCTTCTGAAATTGGTCCTGGCATGCGGTTCAAGTACGTAGTGTACTTTTCCTCTTTATCAGTATCTTCGTGATTGCCATTGATACCAGTGACAGGAAGTTTAGAAAAGGTTGGTGCTTGAAGATTAAACCATTTATCCCACTTTGATTGATCTCCATTAGGATAAGGCCAATCTCTAACAACTAATAGTGCTTGAGAATTCTTGCTATTGTAGGGCTTAAGAAGGTTATTTATGCTCTTATCTTGAAAGACAAAGTCACCAACAATGCCCAACTCAGTTTCTTCACCAACTGGAGGTAAGGAGCGAAATGAAGCTTTAAACTTATCTTCAATAGAATACGTATAGACAGTGTAGGGTTTTAAGTAGCACAGTGCCACATTGTGCGAATAAGGAGACTTGTAATTCTTAAATGAGTAGGTTGTTGACTGGATTTGGACATTTTGGTTATTATACGTAACACGAAATGAG
Organism: Thraustotheca clavata; assembly: GCA_002081575.1. NCBI lineage: Eukaryota > Oomycota > Saprolegniomycetes > Saprolegniales > Achlyaceae > Thraustotheca > Thraustotheca clavata. Next base: position 8,035 of record JNBS01000236.1, on the reverse strand, counting down.
TCTGCACTTGAGCTTGCAAATGATAAAGAAACACCATTAGAGCACTCACTAGAAAGACTACAGATCTTGCAGCTAAAGCGATCTGCAAAGATAGAGCACCAACAATAAGACGATAGCAATTGTAAACCATGATGAAATTGAATTATGTTTGATATTGATACCAAAAGCTCTGAACGATCAGCGAAATGTGATTAAAACTAAAGCAAGTACTTTACTCGGAAGAAGAGCTTCATTTAGTACCAAAATGAATCTTTAAGATACAGAAAACATGGCACAAATGAACAAAATGTTATGCTGAGCTAATCAAAGTTCCGAAGAAAATCTGAGAAAGCAACTCTTAAAGTACCATTTGATCACAACTGATTGCTCCAAGTATTCGAATGTTATACATATTATTCCCATGACGTTGTCAAATCGTATTATCTATGGGATTTCCCACTATGATGGTTCTTTTGGTACTTGATTACTACCCAAATGTGTTTACAATGACTTTTAAATTGGTGTAGAAAATAAGCAAAAAGAATGTACTTATTTGCTAATCAACACCTTGTCATGCTTAATAAGTAAATGTATCTAAATTACTTTACACATAATCATGACATAATTTGGTAGCTGTTTAATGTACTTCTTCGTTTGGAGAAAGTACAATCACCAATCGACCTTTAAGTCGTGCACTCAAGTAGAATTCAATAGCAGGAGCATGGTCTACATCTTGTCCACGAGGTTCAAATCCAAACCCGACGAGTACAATCGCAGCCACCACAAGTACAACTGCACACATGAGCATGATTGTATCAGTTGAATAGTTGGCATCCATCATAATAGGAATGACATAAGGACCAGCAATAGCTCCAATTCTGCTAAAAGCTGATGGATATGATGCCCCCATTGCACGAATTGGTGTAGGATAATTTTCAGGAGTATAAGCATACAAAGAGCCCCAAGAACCAAGCATAAACCATGACATACATGCCCCAGATACCATCAAATTTGTTTGAGTATTTGGTACTCGACCAAAGGCCACAGCTGAAATACCGGCACAAATCAAATAAATGGCGAGGGTTGACTTACGACCAAACACTTCAACAGCATAAGCCGCAGAGAGATACCCAGGAAATTGCCAGAAAATGATGAAAAACATAGTACCAGTTGAACCATTTAAGTTGTAGCCATTGGGCTCTTTTGATCTCAAATCTGGCAGCCAAATGTAAATGGCATAGTAGGTGAAACTTAGACAAGTCCACACAGTCCAAAGGACAATAGTACGGCCTAAAAGTTCACCACGGAAGAGTAAACTAATACGCTCCATGGTGGTGAGTTGAGAGCAGTCATAAGAAACCATTCCTTCTTCAACGGGGTATTCAGCTTCACTGTCAGATACCTTGGCAGGAACAATGTGGTGTGCTTTTTCAATTTGAAAAACAACATCTTTAGCTTCACAAATACGTCCAACACTGGCTAACCACTTTGGTGACTCTGGTACAATAAAGCGGATAGCTGCAGCATAGAGCATTGAAATAGCTGAAATATAAAAGACAACTCGCCAAGAAACAATACGAGTCAATTGAAAAGCCATGAGTACAGCCAACATAGCACCAAGTGACCAAAAGGATTCAAGTAAAACAATCATACGACCACGAATTGCTGTTGGTACCAACTCTTGTAAAAGAGTAGATGCAACCGGGAGTTCACCACCCAAACCAATACCACCAATAAACCGAAAAGCTAACAATGCTTCATAACTCTTTGCCAAGCCACAAGCAAGTGTGCATAACATAAAGATAGCTAAAGTCACCATAAACATTGGTTTACGCCCATAGATATCAGCCATGGGACCAAAAACGAGAGCACCAACAAGTGAACCAGCAAAAGCAGCTGAACCAAGTAAACCAGTTTGTTGGCCATTTAATAGAGTTCCATCAGGGTTTTTAATATCTAATTTCCATCCATCCGTAGCAAGGTATGTGAACAAGAACGTATCCATTGCGTCCATAGCCCATCCAATCCCAGTTTTAAAGAGTAAACCCCAATAGTACCCAGAGACACCAAGGCAACCACCCAAAGGCAAACCATCAAGGCGTTTGGAGATTCCCTGTACGTACGACATGAAACAATTTGAAATGACAACTTTTCGACCCAAATACCAAGTTGATCGCCAGCTATTTCTGAAGCTTTGTTCCTTGCTCCACTGATTGTATCACATGCTACATTTCACCTTTTGTGATATCGCAAGCTAAAAAATTCAACCAACTCATTTAAGCTACAAAATCTAACCTACTCAAGCACAATAGAATTAGCTCTATCTTGTAAATGAATTGTATCCTTTGTAAAGCTCTTGTTGTCGATAAAGAAAGTGATGAATTAAAAAATATGACGAGATGGTCAGTTAACAGAAGTTAGTATGTGGAGATGATAAGCTGGTAGGTAATGCAATGTGTGAACTGTGTGTAGCAAGCATCCTTCGAATTGCTTTTTCATCGTAAACGAATACCTTTGAAGTTGAAAGAGATATTAAATGGCGTCAAACGAGGTTGTATCCGCATGGATTTTCGTACTGCGAATGACACCAACAACTAATTGCAATTTGTGCAAAAAGTCGCAATATCACGTACCCAACCATTCAATGAGCAATTGAATCAATTGCTTTGCTATGTGTATTTTGTATTTAGTGACATGCACAAGCATGAACAATGCAGTTAAGATTAAGCTTGCCTATCAATTTCTTGATGGGATGACGTAAGTGTTCCAGAAAAAATATATGATCGCCAAAGAACAAACTTGTTCCCACACTTTTTGACTTTTTAAAAGTTTTACCAATACAGTAGACAACTCTAAAGTTTATTCCATACCTTGCTCTTTATAATCAATCATCATTGTATTCAAACACTCTATTTCTCATTTATATATGTATATATCATTTGGTCTACAAAATACTGTAGCTACTTGCAATATTCTTTTGAAAGAGCAAAGATACAGTATATAGTGATCACATTTATTATTTGCTTGTGAATAAAGCTCATCAGGTTAACTTTCAAAGTGATCAATAGATTTTTAAAAAGAGTTTGAAAATCTATTTATCACTTTGTAAGTTGACCATTTTGTACTACATATGACAATTAATCAAATAGAGATATTATGTTATCGAACTTTATTCGTCTAAATACGAAATTTGAAGTAAAATAGTGTAAATAAAGGTATAGTAGCTTTTTAGTAAATAATTGTTATTTGGTTTTCATGTAAATGTATCTAGTTATTAATTACAATATTTGTACTGTAGTTAATTGAATTTTGTTGTGCATTTGAACAATGTAAATGCTCCTAAAATGACTCAATCTTCCATCACCATCCATTTCAATCTTAAGGACATCGACTGTCTTCATCCACTTTTTCGTCCTTCCATCCATTTAGTATCAGATGGGAGGATGCATCAATTATTATTCTTGAGCATTTTTTACTTAAGCTCACTATTGTAAGCTAAGCATAATATAACTCACATTACAGGAAGTGTAGAAGCTTAAAACAATTGCTATTTATCGCCTTGTCCTTCCATTCCCCACGTCCTTGCACCCTATAGCACAATCGTATGGTTTGTACCTTATTAAAACACAAGCTCACTTTACAACACGCATTATAATGGCCAAATTTGAGGACATTCAGCGTCAAATTGTAAATTTTGCTTTTGGTCAATTCATTTCTGTTGTTTTAGTGACTTCGAATGTCTTTACTCAATATTTGAGCAATGATAAAATTTCTCTACCAACTTTTCAAACTCTTTTCCTTTATGGTGGATTATTTGTTACTTTGCTCCCTTACCACTTTTACACCAAACGTAAAACTATTGATTTGCCTTGGTGGTATTGGCCTCTCTTTGGTTTAGTTGATGTCGAAGCTAACTATTGTGCTGTACTTGCTTATCGTGGTCAATCAAACTTGGCAATTTTGGGGCTAGTTTTGCACTCGACAATTCCATTTGTTACTGGTATTAGTGCTTTTCTCCTTCGCAAAGAGTACCATCTCTACCACCTCATCGGTTGTGTTCTCGCCATTGTTGGTGTCACCCTTATTTTCTTTGCTAATGACACTGATGGTGTATTCCCAGACCAACTTCGTGGCAATTTGTACTCCCTTCTTGCTGCTTTGCTCTATGCTTTTTCCAACTTGTTGCAAGAATTTGCTGTCAAACATGGTGGGATGGAAGCCAATATTGAGTGTTTGGGTAAGATGGGTGGCTGGGCTCTTATCATTTCCATTATTCAATTTTACTCGGTTGAATACTCTACATATAAAGATGTGACTTTTGCTGGTGCTGATATTGCCTACACCTTTGGTTATGTCTTTGCCATGTACGTCTTTTACATTGTGGTGTCGGTATTCCTTCGGGTTACAGAATCACTCATGTTTAACCTTTCACTTTTAACCTCCGATTTGTACTCGGCTCTAGCTCTTCGTTGGTTCTTTGGACAATCAGTACAGCCTCTTTACTGGGGTGCTTGGGCTGTAGAAGTGGTTGGTATTGCTCTCTACTCAATTCGTGAACCAATTCAACTTTCACGTGATGACCCTAACTGGTGGTTAAACCGAACTACTAAATCCCTTGGTATGAAAACTAAAAACCTTCAAGAGGGTGAATACGTTGAACACGCATGATGTGCCTAAGCTTTAATTGTATTAGTCAATTTCTAGCTTATCTATCAATGCACTATTGTTTTTTTCCTGTTGTAATTATGCACTTGTTTGTCTACGATAGCTAGAAACGCGTCAAATGGAAAAAGTGTAGCCAAGAGTGATCTACGAACAAACTATCGTAGCGTTTAAACCAAGTGCTAAGGACTTAGATACGCCTGGGATAGTGCCACCCATCATATTAAGGTATTTCTCATGTGGGTTGTCCTGTCTATTTCCACGTCGCATTGACTTTATATCAATGGACGATGCCATTTTAAATTTGCTTTGGTACACAATGGACTCAGTTCCTCGTCAGTTTATTAATGCAGCTTTTGGGCAATTCATTTCTATTATTTTTGTTGGCAATCAAGTATTTTCGACTTATTTGAGCAATGATGGAGCATCCCTTCCAACTTTTCAATCTCTTTTCCTTTATGGTGGACTTGCTTGTACTTTTCTTCCTTACCACTATATCATGAAGCGTCCATCCATGAATTTGCCTTGGTGGTACTGGGCACTTTTGGGGCTTGTGGATGTTGAGGCTAATTATTGTGCGGTACTTGCCTATCGTGGTCAAAGTAATTTCGCTGTCATGGGGCTCGTGTTGCACATGACAATTCCATTTGTGACAGTCTTGAGCTATATTTTCTTACGTAAGGTTTACCACCCATTGCATTTGGTCGGATGTGCTTTAGCAATTGGTGGTATTCTTCTTATCTTCTTTGCAAACAATTCTAGTGGTGATTACCCTGATCAATTGACTTCAAACCTTTGGTCTCTTTTAGCTTCACTTTTGTATGCTGTCTCCAATTTACTCAATGAATTTGCTGTCAAACAAGGCAAACTTGATGCCAATATTGAAAGTTTGGGTAAAATGGGTGCTTGGGGCTTGATCATTTCCATCATTCAATTTTACTGCGTTGAATACTCTATGTACAAAGATGTCAATTTCACTGGTGCAGACATTTCTTATGTCTTTGGATTTGTCTTTGACATGTACATCTTTTATGCTGTTGTATCGCTCTTCCTACGTGTTGCTGAGTCTCTCATGTTTAACATTTCATTGCTTACTGCCGACTTGTATTCTGCTTTGGCCTATCGATGGTTCTTTGGGAACTCTGTTCCTGGTCTTTACTGGGCTGCTTGGGCTGCTGAAGTTGTTGGTATTGTACTTTATTCTTTGCGTGAACCGAAGCAACTTCCTCATGATGAAAGTTTGTGGCTTGTATCGTATTTCAACACTGCTCAAATAAAACTTGGCTTGAAGAAAGAAGAATTTATTGTAGTGACCCCAGTAAACAAACACGAAGAAGCATGATGTGATCCACACTTTAATAGTCGTTGATAGAGCTTATCTAACTTCAAATACAACACATGTATGAGTCATCATCTTATCATGGTCTACACAGTCTACACAAGTAGCCATCGTGGTCTATCATGAATTTTTAAGATGGGAAATTGATCGATTGTGTTCCAGACACAAGAAATTGGTTTTCCACATGTACATAAAATGAATGACTACTTTACATTGTAAAGTAAAGCTTAAGGTTTTCAACCTTGCACAGCTAAGTGATGAATTTCTTTGTCTATAGGAAATAATTTGGTTCTACCAGTGACTGATTGCCAAAGTGCAAGAATAGTTTTTCAAGGATATTGAATTCGGTACTTACAGATCCCGTAGTCGTTTGCTAACTTCAGTAAAAGATTTGAGAACTTTCAAACCTCCTTTTTCAGCTTTATCAGGATCAATTCTTTGTGCACTTGAAAGTGCAGCTTTCAAATCTTGTAGCAATGTTACATCTGGGCCTTCATGCTGTTCAAGTACTTTCATTTGGTTTGTATATGCCTATCACACTTTAATACAAATATTTTGTAATTTAAGAGTACCACGACCAAAAGGTCTTGGACTTCTTTTGCTGTCATAGCAAAAAATGTCATAAAAGTAGGTTTTCCACTTGAATTACGTTTGTCAACAATCGATCCCATATTTTGACCCTATTCACATAAATATTTTCTTGCCTAACAACAATATAATTACTTTGACACTGATAAATGAGCCTGTAAAACCATCTAAAGGCTGCAAATCTGTTGTTTCTTCATACTTAGCATCTTTTGGTGGCCAATCCAATGCATACCACCACCTAAAGCCACAATCAACTGAAAAAACATTGTAAATTCACATACCTACAAAGTAGTTCTTGAACAAGACGACCTTTTAAAGTATCATAAAGAGCTTCCGAGCATTCTTGCTGCTTAAAGCCAATTTGTTGAGTATTCAAAACACTTTTAGTAGACTTGGAAATGCTTTTCTTTTCAAGTTTGATTTCTTTAATTTCTTTCTTGATGTGTTTCTTGGGCTCTTTCTTCACACCAGGTTCTTTCTTAACACCAGATTCTTTCTTAATCCCTGGTTCTGTCTTGACTAGTTTCTTTTTAATACCAGAGATCGGCTGATCATCTTCATCGCTCGAACTACTCCGTTTAACTTTCTTCATTGCAGTCAAAGGCACATCCGAATCGGAATCATCGTCATCCACGATCTGTCGCTTCGGTGGAGCCTTTGGAAGCTTGGAGAGAGGTACATCTTCATCGCTATCTCTACTTCAAACAATTAATCTCATAGCCATAGAGCACCATACGAAGAACTCATGCGTGATGTAAATGTGTGGAGTGACAGACCGACGATTTAAACAATTTATACCATACAAAAATCAAGATCTTTGTACCCTATGCACGAAAGGGTACAGACAATATTATCCAACTTTTTTTCTAATTATACATTTAAGTTTATAATTGTACATTGTACTAAAGACTGATAGAGTTGAGTTCATGAAAGACTTCAATATTGAACGTAGTTTAGCTATTGTATAGGAAATTTATCATAGTTTGTGGTAAGTAAATATCCAAAAGACTGAAATTGTAGTATTTGCGATTGTTAGTAAATTATATTTATGATTTAGAAGCGTAATTTATATTTGTTATATTAGGATTTACTACTTATTGATGTAAGTTAATTTGGTTGTCGATATTTTTTGATTGAGAAATTGTGATTGTGGGGCAATAGATGATGAATTTGGGATTGGTTTATGGCCATTGAAAAGTTGTATGATTGTATATTTATAAAAGCCAATTTAAGTATTTAATGGCCATGGATTTATTGTAGTAGGTCTTAATTGTTTTAACCAATTTCGTTTTGATGATTTTAGGAATGTGGAATCATGATTATCATATACAGAGGCACGTAATGCTGATTTATTTACACAACGTAATAACTTCGTATAGCATACATTATACGAAGCTATACGATGATCAATTGACTTCAAACCTTTGGTCTCTTTTAGCTTCACTTTTGTATGCTGTCTCCAATTTA